>CAIGQW010054063.1:899603-912375 GCA_903798125.1 Danio choprae | reverse complement strand
AGGAAACGTTTTGTCAGTTTAGTGGCTAATTCGTACGAAGTTCAGTCTTACGAAAATGTATGATTTTAAAAAGGAGGCGTGGCACCCATCCCCAACCCCGCCCCTAAACCCAACCGTCATTGGGGGATAAGCAAACCATACGAAATTGTACGAAAGAGATCGTACGAATTAGCCACTAAATCAAAAAGTTACGAATTGCGGTGAGATTGTGTTGTAATATCTGCTAACATTTAATTATGATGTAAACAGGCATTTTAGTGACTGGATATGAAAGCACAAGTTTGTGGTGGTTTGACAATATAAACGATTATATCCAACAATTCGACTGAGGATAAGTAAAGTGGAAGTTTATGCATTTCTGCTACAGAAACAGGAATTTTGACAGTTCAGAATAGTTTTTTTCTTTCAGTAGACAATAAATTATATGTCCGGTATTTTGATCTTAAACATTTTGCCGTCCTTTTCCATTAATGAACAGCTATAGTATACATTTCATGAAAGGTAATACTCAAAAAAGCATACTAGGGACACTAAGGCCCAATCCCAATTCTGTTTTTGTACCCCTACCCTTCCCCTTCCCCTTGAAACAGAGTGTGAAGAGGTAGGGCTTCAAAATTTACCCCTAAGAAATGGGACATATAATTGCTTCATATGAGATCGACGACGGCGACTGCTGTAGTTATTGAAGTTATTTTTTGGTATTTATCTTCAGGAAATCCCTATAATTATCATGTTACCATAACGATATAATGTGGCAATAAGATCGTAACTGTACTGAGCATTTACACCGTGGCCATATTCATCTATGTAAACACAAGAAAACAGCATTAACGTTATACCAGACACTGTAAAAAGGTCATTCCTGGTCACCAGACTATTCGGACAGGGTATTCCATGTCATCGAGTGACAATGTTGTGGGACTTCTATACAGGAGTTATTATTAGGGATTATAAATAGTTACATTTTTTATTTTAGCATTTTTTAAAAAGCATGACGGTAAAACACGAGCGTGGTTAGGAATTTAACGTGGTTAAAATGTGCTTTGTTGTAAAAAGTTGTAATAATGACAAAAAAAAAAAATAACTCATTTGTGCATCTCCTGACTTTCGTGTGCAGCCATGCTGTCGTTGTAGATGGTGCATCTTGGGAAACTTTCCTACCTCTTGGTTTCGAGTGTGGTCCTGAAAAATCTCTATTTCAAGGACTATCTAGCCCTTCCCCTTAGCCCTACGCCTTAAAGCTAAAAAGAATTGAGACACCCCTACCCCTTCACGTGATTGCGCAAAACGTAAACGGTAAGGGGAAGGGCTAAGGGCTAGAATTGGGATCGGGTTTAAGTCTACTAATACTAAAAGTCTACTTGCCAATAGCTCATCGTTCATGTTTTTCCCGAATCGACAAGCTACAACAACTTTTTGATATTGAAATATGAAACATGGTGACTTTTATTGATATTTGTAGTAGTTTGAAGCAATGTATTGAGCTGCAAATATTTGCTCTTTAATTGTACAATGAATTGCTTCAAACTACTACAAATGTCATTAAAGTCACTTTAAACTGCAGTGTCTAGTTGTAGGAGCAGAAATCAAGGAGTGTTAATGCAAACAGTGGAACTTTTTTTTTTTTACAGTGCAATACGAGTTAGTTGACTTGCAAACTTACTTATAGAATCAATAGAAAGTCTTAATGGGACCATAAAAATAAAGTGCAACCACATTTTGTTTTGTATAAATTTACATAACAATTATAAATTTTAGCGCAACTATGCATTTCTGAATACATTTTGCATAGGCGTAGTGTGGGTATATTTAATATACTATATTTGCAGACTTTCCATACACTTTATATGAATGCATTCCCCCCCACCCCAAATCACTGGTAACATTTTGCTTCTGAACAACAATGCTTTTTTGACAGCAGTGCTGACCTGTTTCTGAAATGCTGACGTCTGATTCTATAGTTAAATTGGTGATGTAGTTGTCTTTTTCTCCTCTGGTACGAACTGAAGAGGGTACTTACATGACAGAGGGTACTGCAGGTACTCGCTGGCATATGAGCATTGACATAAGACATGACGACTGAGGGCTTTTGATTCCAGGATGTTTGGACAGAGTGGAGTAGAAAGCATTCAGTCTTTGTTGGAAGGGCCCACTTAGGCATTCAGGCGTACCCTTATCAGTATATTTAGACCCTGTCCACATGAACACAGGTATTTTCAAAACCACACTTTTTTTCTACGCAGTTTGACGACACAAAAACAGTGTCAGGTGACTGAAACCAATACTTTCTCAAAACTCCGGCCAGGGTGAAGATTTTCCAAAACCCCTGGTACAGCATAGTACCATTCGCCTCATGATGTCAACGCGCGTGCTGTTTCCCTGTGCTGTATCCGAAGTCTCATACCTCCATACTATATAGTACGCTAAAAACAGCATGCAAGCCGAGTAGTATGTCAAAATTCATAGAATTGGAAAAGCAGTATGCAAGAAGTAGCCGGATGACCTACTACCTCCGGCGAGATTCTGAAGTGCTACGCTATCCCATGATGCTTTGCGAGAGAATTCATGAATGGGAGTGAAGCGACGCAACTGACGCGGGTAGGTCACGTGATAATGACAAATGGCAGATGTAGTATGTCCGAGTTCCATTTATACTACTCACATTCATACTATATAGAAGGTATTTTTCTAAAGGTTGTGTAGTAAATTCAAATTCAAATGTAGTGTCTACTAAGTAGTAGGTGATTTCAGATGCTTGGTGTTTTCTCCACGTTTAGTGTGAACCCAGCCTCCTTTCTGATTATTGGGCAATCAGAAAGGAGGCTGGGTTCACACCGAACGCGAAAGACGCAAACGAGGCAAATTCCGAACGTTCGCAACAAACACACCGCATATTTCATGTCGTTCCCCTGTGGGACGGTAATCCGCCTCCTCACGTTTGCATTGATTTGTATCCAGTTTACTCGTGCAAATACTTAATTCCACATTAGTGTGAATTCAGCATAAGTTTCATTATCGCCCCCTGTTGGTTCAGCGTGCCCTTAACATGCATCACAGTGTATTGTCATGTGGACCGAGTTAGTTTTTTTTAAATGAAAGCATGAAAAACCCCGTTTATAAAAATACCCATGTAGGTGTGGACATGGCCTTAGTTTTACAACATAGGTGTCAAATTCAAATCCCGGAGGACCGCAACTCTAACCCTAGTTAAACACACCTGAACAAACCAATTGAGTCATTCAGGCTTGTTTGAAACCTACAGGTGATGCCACGGTCACACTGGAGTTTGAGTATATGAAATTCTGTTGGTACGGCGCTGTGAAAATGGGCAGGATTAAACAAGATGATTAGACATAAAAAGCGATTGTTCCATATTTTAAATTTCTGTCCAGAGAGGCCATGTTTTGATCTTCAATTGGTCTCACGCAGTCACGTGATGCGATTTTGCAGGTCAGAGTTCACCAAGCTTGAACTTTGCAATGCAGCGAACTGCGAAACTTGTCGCACAAGCTTGCGTCCAGTCTGATGCATTCGCATGCGTATGAATGGAAGTCTATGGGGCTAAAAGTCCAGTGTGACCGCGGCTTAAGTGCGTTTTAGAAGGGTTAGAACTAAACTATGCAGGTGCCCTGATTTACATTAATTAATTGTTTTCTCTTTTTTTACCATTTTTAAATGGGGTGATAACGGGAGGCTTCCTATATGTAAAGTGGCTAATTAGCATTGAGCTATCAACTCCTCCCAATCCCACACTACTAATGTTTTTTGCTTCACTCTGATTGGTCGAGCCTTGGCTTGGTGGGCGTGACAGACTTTCTTAGCATGCTTATATATATATGTGTGTGTGTGTGTGTGTGTGTGTGTGTGTGTCAGTCTCGCTGTTTGCTGACTTTGGGCTGTGTGTTGGCATGGCAAACGAGCACCTTCATGGGGTCAGCTGTGAGTTTGATGCAGTAAACAAATGGATGGATTGAATGCGTGGGTGGATGCGGACCTTGTCTGCATGCGTCCGCGCATGGGGAGCGCTTGCGGTTGCATGGGCGTTCCGTAAATGCAGCCATGCCCTGTCAGTAACGGTTAGCCCTTCTCTCTCTTTTACCTGGCCTGGCGCTATAAGTGGCTCAAACAGGTGGGTTTGGAGAAGCAGATGCACTTTGTCCCAGTCTTGAGTCCCTTATTCCCAGACCTGCAAATGGTTCACACTTCTCAATCATTTACAAGCAGGTAAAACGCAACAAAGCCTTAAAAACCCAGGCCACAAAACCGTAACACCGAGGGGTTACACAACAACTGCCTACCATATCTTTTGATTTCATATAATTTTCAGTTTCTTTCCATTTGTTTGGCTTTTCTGACTCAGTCTACAGCATAGTTTCATGATGTACAGTAGGGACAGAGATAAATGTTACAGATAACTCCTCACAACTTTGTACATAAATGTTTTTGAATTATTAAGAGCTGCTACGGGTCAAGTACGACAGTGATGCTGCGCATTTGTTTTTGTTGCAGATGAAATGAATGACAATCAGAACACATTGTCATATGTGCTGATAAACCCTCCGCCGGACACCATTCTGGAGCTCAATGACATTGTGTAAGTGTCAGAGATTAAACAGCGACAGATACTATTTGTAACTCAGTGAAATTGAATCTAAAACTGTATGCAATGATAACAGGAGTTCACCCAAAAAGAAGAATTATTAATTACTCACCCTGATGTTGTTCCAATGCCCTGAGACCTTCATTCATCACCTTCTGAACACAAATGAAGATATTTTAGATGAAATCCGAGTGTGCACTCATCCTCCATATAGACAGCAATGGTTCCGAGATTGTCCTTTTTTCCCTATCATGACATACATCTGATTGCTGTAGGGTGGTGCATGATTTCATCTGGAGGAAGATTTGAATGCCAGTTTGCACTCAGTTGCAGAAGATTTCATCCAGAATCACCATCGCCACTCACTGGGGCAGAATGTTTTCAGATGCCCGATGATGACGAGAACGAAGAGCTACATTTTACAGACTGGCATATGTTTGATAGGCAGGTGTGTTTGATTAGGGTTGGAGCTAAACTCTGCAGGGGCACCGGCCTTCAAGGACCGAGCTTGCTCATCCCTGACCTATACCATATGTCGTTGGGCTGTGGTGGAAACCCACACGAACACTGGGTTTTCCTCCACACAGAAAGACATCCTGGTCCAGCCGGGACTTTAATCAGCAGCCTTCTTGCTGTGAGGCAATTGTGCTAACCACTTTGCCGTCCCAATAACTAATACCAGAATTTTAATTTTTGGGTCAACTAACCCTTTAACTACACTGTTATCATTTGAGACATCTTTGTCAAGTGTTTCAACCTTCCCTCTGTTTGCTACTGTAGGTTTAGCTTTCTGATTTTTAACCACACAACCTGATTTTTGCTTTCTGTAGCTACATCATCCGCTCTGATCCACTGGCACACGTCCCTGAAAACCTCCCAGGGGCTCCAGCTGGAGCGAAGGTACGCCAAGACTATCGGCCCGAGACAAGGGACGAGACGCATCTGTAAGGCCTGGAAGTTCTCAGTAATCCTCCTTCCTCTGCATGAAGAGAGTCAGGACACACAACTAACCAACCAACCACACAGACACGAGCCATGTGCCAACATCACAATGCCAACCCCAGCTGCCCAACGGCCGAAACTCCACCACTCAAACAGATTCCTCTTTTGTACATCACAGATATGTAGAATCTCATGGCACATTTCAGATCTCTCTGAATTTGGCCGGGTTAATACATTTTTGTATTTAAGACTGCGAGTGTGGGGTGTTACGTTCAATCACTTTGGACCAAACATGATGTCCAAGCACTTTGAATTTATAGGGCAGAATATATATCAGAAATATAATGAAAAACATTCTATCAAGAGGGCAGCTAAAGACAGGAGAGAGCTGACCCGAGAGAACCAGAACACTCGATATCAAACTGAACACAATTAGTTTACATTAGTGCTATATTTTGTACACGTATAGCACACATATATCTATATTTGCCACATATTCTTTTACTTGCTCAGTGACCTCTCACAGTATTTTGTTGCGATTCCGTCCTCAAAGCACAAGGAGTTTTGCGTCACGTATGAATTGCTAAAGCTTTCACATCACTGTTTGTTTCAAGTGTGCGCGTACACTAGTTTACATGTGCCGAGAACAGAAGACCACTCAAGTTCACATCTACTGCAAAAAAAGAAAAAGAAAACCAAACCAAACACATGATCTTTCAGACGACTCAACTACAGTCGACTGGACTTCAAGTGCATTACAAGTATTTCATGGATCTCGATTGTGTGTTTCTGAAGAGACGCCAAACAGTATAATATATGAAACAGCGGGTTTGAACTCGTGGATTATTTTTGGGATTCTCGATAGAAAATATTATCATATGTCATGTACTCTATTGGAAGCCATTGTTTTTTTCCAGTGACGTTTGGCTGAGACTACTAAGTTATTATTCTGTTTTGTTTTCTGTTCACTTACTCTCCACAACAGCACTTTTTAAAGATATTCAGTTACTTTAGTTAGTATTATTTATGTTTGTGTGTCCATATTTATGTTTTCGTGTAAACATTATTTATGTTTTTGTGTCATTGTTGATACTTTATGGATTACTTTTTTTTGTGTGATGTGTTTGCGTGTATATACACTCACCGGCCACTTTATTAGGTACACCTATCCAACTGCTTGTTAATGCACATTTCTAATCAGCCAATCACAGGACAGCAACTCAATGCATTTAGGCAAATACATTAGTCAAGACGATCTGCTGCAGTTCAAACTGAGCATCAGAAAGGCGATTTAAGTGACTTTGAATGTGGCATGGTTGTTGGTGTCAGAAGGGCTGGTCTTCATGCACACCCATCTCTAGGGTTTACAGAGAATGGTCAGAAAAAATCTAATGAGCGGCAATTCTTTAGGCACAAATGCCTTGTTGATGCCAGAGGTCAGAAGAATGGCCAGACTGGTTGGAGCTGATAGAAAGGCAACAGTAACTCAAATAGCCACTCATTACAACCGAGGTATGCAGAAGAGCATCTCTGAACGCACAACACGTCCAACCTTGAGGCAGCAGCAGAAAACCACACCGGGTGCCACTCCTGTCAGCTAAGAACAGGAAACTGAGGCTACAATTCGTACAGGCTCACCAAAATTGGGCAGCAGAAGAAAACGTTGCCTGGTCTGATGAGTCTCGATTTCTGCTGCAACATTTGGATGGTAGGGTCAGAATTTGGCGTCAACAACATGAAAGCATGTATCCATCCTTCCTTGTATCAACAGTTCAGGCTGGTAGTGGTGTAATGGTGTGGGGGATAATTCCTTTGCACACTTTGGACCCATTAGTACTAATGGAGCATTGTGTCAACGCCACAGCCTACCAAAGTATTGTTGCCGACCATGTCCATCCCTTTATGAAGGATTAAGGCAGTTTTGAAGGCAAAAGGGGGTCCAACCCGGTACTATACTAGTAAGGTGCACCTAAAGTGGCCGGTGAGTATTTAAAACACACACACACACACACACACACACACACACAGCAAAAAGTTTAATTTGCTGATTTTTATTGCACTAAGCTCTGTTAATAGAGCAGTACATAGTAACCCTTTAACCAACAACAAAAAAGTTTGATTAAAGTAGACCAGTTTAAGAACAATTTATAAAATGACTTGGATTAATATATTTTATTTATCGTTCGTCTTTTACGTCAGTTCAATGTTTTGTTCTTTGTGTTCCAATGTCATTTCTACCAGTATATATGGAGCTGACATTTCAAGTTACCATAAAAACTGCATTTGTTTTGAATATTTCTATTCTTTTTAAATGGCCATCACGTTTTTCACAGAGCAGAAATGTGAATGCATACTTTTCAGTAAACTGCTAAACACTGCTCATATCACACTTATCCGTCTGTCTCGATACACACAAATGCAATAGAAGAGAGTGAAAATGGCAAAATGAGCAAATCTAGTAGCTAGTCAAAACTATTTCAAAACTGTGTGTTTTTCTGCAGTTAATGTATTGCTCCAGTCTGTCACAGGTTTATGGGGTTGTCGAACTGCTGACCAGTTGTCTGCTTTTACAAAACCCTTGACGTGTTAAGCGGGATACTGTACAGTATATTATACTATGTTCATGATTTTTTTGCTTGCGTAAAGATTTTGTCACCAACATTCTGTCCACAGTATTCTCTTTTATCATGTTTTTCGACATTTCCAGCCATCGTTTGGAAAGGATATGCATTAAGTGCATGTTAGAAAATATACAGCCTGCAGATTTCTTCTATTTTTACTAGCTCCCCATGATTGAAATCTGATATCTTGATCAGCTGACCACATCTGCTGTAATTTACATTTCTTTGTGGAGTTTTCTTTCTTCAGTAGTTCTAGACAAACATGGACCATGCATGTCCTAATCTTGCCAAATGTGTCAAAGCCATGTTTACATTTGCAGGCTCCTGTTTTTGAATTGTGCTGAAAAATATATGAACTTCTAAATTTTGTACAATTTCTTAAATGAAGTCTGTACTAACATGTAAGAATGATTCAATAAACGCTGCATGCAGCCAGAGAAATGTGGCAGTATTTTCCTACTGGTGAAGATTCACGGCGGGAACTAGTTTTACAACATTTGAACTAACATTATCTACGCGTCCCGTATTGTAATGTATTTACTAACATGAACAAAGAATGAACAATATTTTTAGCATCTATCAATCAGAGTTCAACATTTACTAATGCATTATTCAAATCCAACACTGTGCTTGTTTATGAACCGTGAGTTAACATCAACAATGAACGGCCATTTTTACCCACTAACATGAACGAAGTTAATAAATTCTGTAATAATAAGTGTATTGTTCATTATATGTTCATGTTAGTAAATACATTAACTACGTAATGTAATGTGTATTTATATAGCGCATTTAACGTGTGTGGCCAAAGCCCTTCACAATCATCTGGGAGGGGGTCTCTCCACACCACCACCAGTGTGCAGCATTCACTTGGATGATGCGACGGTAGCGACAGTGCCAGTGCGCTCACAGGTGGAGTGGAGAGACACTGATAGAGACAATAGGGATGATTGGGAGGCCATGATGGTAAGGGCCGATGGAGGGTATTTGGCCAGGACACCGGGGACTCACCCCTACTCTTTACAAGAAATGCCATGGGATTTCAGGCTCGACCACGGAGAGACAGTACCTTGGTTTAACGTCTCATCCGAAAGACTGTGCTCACTCAGAGTATAGAGTCCCCTTCACTATACTGGGGCATTAGGACTCACACACACCACAGGTTGAGTGTCCCCTGCTGGCCTCACTAACACCACTTCCAACAGCAACCTAGTTTTCCCATGTGGTCTCCCATCCAGGTACTGACCAGGCTCAGCCCTGCTTAGCTTCAGTGAGTAACCGGTCTTGGGCTGCAGGGTGATATGGCTGTGACCCATGTTGTAAAGTGTTACCCTCTGTTTAAAAACTGAACTCTGTGTCATTTTTTATAGTATTTTCTAGTAAAACGAACAAAAATATATTCTTTTCTAAAACCAAGAATCATATTTCAGCATTTTGGCTTTACTACAGAACTGATTACATGCTTTTGTTGTTGTTGCTTTTAACAATTATACCAGAAATGAGTGCCCACACAGACTTAATCAAAAGCTGTGAACACAAAGGTTTTCAGGTTTGTAATACAATTTGAGTGCCTAAAATGATTAATGAAAGTAGCATATTTATTACAAATGTTTATCAAATTTAAAACAAATTTTAAATACTTTTCTCAGACCAGTTGAGTGTGTATGCATTGACTAAAACAGGGTTGCCCAAACTCTGTCCTGGAGGGCTGGTGTCCTGCAGAGTTTAGCTCCAACCCCAAGTAGACATAACTCAACCAGCTAATCAAGCTCTTACTGGGTATACTAGAAACTACCAGATGAGTGTGTTAAAGCAAGTTTGAGCTAAAATCTGCAGGACACCGGCCCCCCAGGACTGAGTTTGCATCCTTGGTCTAGATCAGGGGTGCCCAGTCCTGTTCCTGGAGATCTACCTTCCTGCAGAGTTCAGCTGCAACCTTGATCAAACACACCTGTCTTTAATTACCAAGTGCTCCTTCAGATCCTACTTAGTTGGTTTAGTTGTGTTTTATCAGAGTTGAAGCTGAACTCTGCAGGAAGGTTGATCTACAGGAACAGGATTGGGGACCCATGGGTTAGAATCTAGAAACAATTGTGTGCACAATTAAAGGCAAATATGTGTGTGGAAAATTGTATACGTATATTTCAATACCTGTTTTGCAAGCTCAAAAAAAAAAAAAAAAATCAGCGATACCTGGTTTCCTGCAAGTCTTTTCTATGTATACTGTAGTTTGTATGTTTGTCCCTGGGTTTCCCATCGGCGTTTTCTTCCAAGATCTCCAGGTTCTCCAACAAATCTCAAAAATGGATATTTTCCACCACACTTCTAGAAACCTAGCGACTCTGTTTGAGTTTGTGCTTGTTTTTTTGCGTTTGCCTCCACCTGTCTCGAGTCCATCGGCCATTATTTTCCACCACCTCATGTAGCAGGTCTATAAAGGTGTACTCATTCCCCAGCAACAGGCTGTCATCTTTTGGAGAGCCTCCAGAATGGGGCGCTCTCGAGTCGGAGCCAGTCCATACCTGACCTTGTTGTTGGTTTCTATGAGCTCTTGATATTGATTTCTCTGCTCTCCTGGACGGCTTCTGCAACTCTGATGCCTTTTTGACTCTAGGTGTCTTTTTCTTCACACTTTGTATTTCCTCAATATTACCTCTGTTGATGATCTCTTTTCCAACAGCAGGTTTAGGCCTGCTGCCATTAAATGGTGGATTAAAAATGCTGAACAATTCAGAAGAGACATCGCTTTCATCAACAGGCGAATTCTTGGAGGACAGATCAACGGTTGACTCAAACCTCCACGTTTCCTCGTTTCTAACAACTCTGCAATCCTCCCTCTGAGATATATTAGCATTAGCAAAGCATTCTTTAGGACTGAAATGCAAGACTTTTGGAGTGCATGACCTGTAAGTGTCCTCGTCAATAGTAACTTGGACATTGTCTACTGGAGTCATGATTTCTGGAAGAAACTCTAGTGCATTGAATTGTTGGGCAATCGGTGAAACGCTGGGATGAAATTGTCTGACTTCATGCCTACATCCGGTTACAAATATTAGTTTGGGAAACACATTGAGGACTTGCTGATTTTGAGCCCACTGCTTCTTCCACTGAACCGCGGTCGGAGGCCAGGTTAGTACTCGCCGAATGGGTCTCGAATGTCCAGATGTACGTTCAGGAGTGTCGGGATCAACCACAGAGATCTGGCTTTCTGGATCAGCACCAATTGAGAGGTACGGCAGGTTTTCCGGAGTCTCTTCAGACTGGGATGTGATGGGTTTTGCCTGGAGAATATCCTGGCTGCTTCCTGCCACATTCATATGATCCGACAAGTAATTCTCTAACCCAAGTTGAGGGATGTCTTTGTATACACTTGGTCCGGCTTTGACACACTCATCCATTTCATCTTCATCTGCCTCTCTGAAGGTTTCCAAATTAGTTGATGTATTACTCAACTCTCTGACATTCTCTTCATCCAAATTTTTTCCATCTTCCAACTTCTCCACCTCTTCACTCTTCCCACTCTCCTTTAGATTCTCTGTGGTCATCCATCTATTGTAATACTCGTCATTCCTCACCTCATTTTCCATATCTGTCTCTGTGAGTTCTGCAAACATGTCCATCCTGCAGAGGACTGGCCCGGCGGATCTCACTCGTTTAATACGTTCTCTGTTTTCATAAGTCCCAGATGAATAAATATGGTAGATCTGTGATATCTGCTCACTGCCGGCTACCATCTGGTTCGTCCTCATTAATACGTCTGTTGTGGCAACTTGTGTTTTATTAGCAAGTTCAGATTTCATTCTATCATTTTGTTCTCTGTTGCTCTTTGTTGTTTCGCTGGCCGGTATGTCAGGACAAGGTTTTACAGCCTGTAGATGTTTCCGCTCTCGTTTCCTGTGATAAAGCACTGAAAGGACACAGATGACAAGTACCAGGGCACACAGTACCACTGGTTACACATTAAAAGGTTAATAAAGTGAAATTTGACCAACTGGGGGTTGAATTAAGGAAATGAATCAGTTCCACCTACCAATTAAAATGCTTAAAGTTGTGTGTCCAATTGTAAGAGGTTTGGTGGTTATTACAGTGGGAGCAATTGCAATGGTAAGGTTTGCAGAAGTAAGGCTCACAGTGGTAAGGTTTACAGCTATAAGGCTCACAGTTGTAAGGCTTGCAGTGCCCGGTGGTGGAGTTGTGATGGTTTTACACTCTGGTACCTGCCATACCGGCACACCTTTCAGCTCAGCAGGGCTGCTACAACACACCTGCATCTCATTCTCCAGCAGAGAAGCATTCATCAGACCTACATGCATGAAATACACAACATATAAATACAACAAACAATATATTATGAATGAAGAGGTTATATTTGTGGACACCATTATTTTTCCAGATTTCTTTAATGAGTTCAAAATAGCCTTTTTTTTTTTTTTAAATAGAAATCTTTTGTTTGTACTTTTAGGATGTCTTTAGTGTCGCTGTTGGACAATTTAATGTGGGAAACTATTTTATTCGTTTTTTGGAAACCTTTAAAATATAAGGATGTTCTTTTTACCTTTATATCCATCAGAATTCAGAAAAATATGTGTGTGTGTGTGTGTGTGTGTGT
>CAIGQW010054063.1:871857-884603 GCA_903798125.1 Danio choprae | reverse complement strand
TGTGTGTGTGTGTGTGTGTGTGTGTGTGTGTGTGTGTGTGTGTGTTGCATTTTTATTTGTCGTGTTTGGAAAAGGAAAGCAAGTAGCTTCCTGTCAGATTTTTGTGTTTTAGGAAGAGAATTGTGTGTAGTGTTTTGAAAAAAGTGTTTTATGCAATTGAAAACGGAGTTCAAGGCTGAGAAATAGCTTCTGGTGTTGGAGATTGGCTGTGTAGTTTTGCATTTTGAGTGAGATGTTTCAGAAATCGAGCGGCACGGTGGCTCAGTGGTTTGCACTCTTGCCTCACAGCAAAAAAAGTCGCTGGTTCAAGTCCTGGCCGGACCAGTTTGCATTTCTGTGTGAAGTTTGCATGTTCTCTCCGTGTTGGCGTGGGTTTCCTCCGGGTGCTCCGGTTTCCCCCACAATCCAAAGACATGCGCTATAGGTGAATTGGGTTAACAAAATTGGCCGTAGTGTATGAGACTGTGTGAATGAGTGTGTTTGGGTGTTTCTCAGTACTGGTTTGCAGCTGGAAGGGTCGCTGTGTAAAACATATGATGGAATAGTTGGCGGTTCATTCCGCTGTGGCCACCCCTGATAAATAAGGGGCTAAGAAATCATGTGACAAGAAAAGATTTTGTGTAAGCAGTGTAACTGTTAACAAGCATGAATTTGGATTTTAATAATGCATTAGTACTATGATTAACAAATGCTGTACAAATATGGTTCATTCTTAGTTCATGTAAACTACTCATTAACCAATGAAACCTTATTGTAAACTGTGACCGAAAAATAGCAATAATAATAACAAAATCACCATCTTTGAACTCTTGAACATCTCTTGGCTGGACAAACTCAGGCTTGACGATCTCAAACCACCAGAAGAGCTCCGCTATAAATACCATGACATTGTGCTGCGGAAGACAATGAACAGCAAGAGAGTCAAAGAAGAAGCCCGTGCCAAATTAAACATCCTGAGATGCATTATGCACGGTTGAATACCTTACCTTGAGCACAGGTGGTGCGTATAACAGATCCTCAAGAGTCAAATAGAAGCTTTTGTTAAGGTACTCATTGGCGAACTCTTTCAGCAGCTGGATATTATAAAGGCTGTCTGCTATTGAGATCACCTCTTTCAAGCATATATCTGCAGATGATATAAAAGCAGGGTTAGGCTATCCTGAGACATGCAGAACAATAAACCAAAGGGCTGAATGAGATCAATATTTGCTTGCACGTTGAAGTGAAATAATATTATTTCACATAATTGCTGCTTTGCTCAAGAGGCAATGAATGCAAGGTAAGCATGAAAAGCAATAAAACTAGAGTCAGTTTAAAACAAAAAAAGCGAGGAAAGAGAAAGCCACCTAAGAAAAAAGAAATCTAGAAATTAAAACAATAGAGTCATCATTTCTAAAGCTCTAAATGCCCAACAATCCAAATACTTCTGTTTTCTTGTTGTCGATTTGTATTGCACACAACTTATTACACATCTTCTCTTATGTGAAAGATAGTTTATACTTTAAGCAAGTAAAAAGTCTGTTATGTAGGTATGGTTATAATAATCTCAATCATTTATAAGCTATCAAAATATACAATAATTGTTTTTTTCCCCTCAAGTGTTCATACTCTCTCATCTTATACTATGTATGTGCCATAAAATCATCACGTATTAATAACATTACAAGAAAAACACATACGCTAACTTCATTGTGATTTAACTTTTATAATATTTCAAAACTATTATTAGCAACAAGTATAAACATAATACAATATAACCAATGTATTAATACAATACAACTAATAATATGTACATGTAATATGTGATTGTACTGTATTAATACATTCATTCATTTTCCTTCGGCTTAGTCCCTTTATTCATCAGGGCGTTGCCACAGCGGAATGAACCGCCAACTTATACAGCATATGTTTTGCACAGCGGATGCCCTTCCAGCTGCAACTCAGTACTGGAAAATGTATTATTACAATACAATCGATAATAATGATAAAATAACTGTTTAATTAATTTTCACTGTCTAAAAGATAAAAACTTTGATGACTTAAGGCTGGAAAAAACTGACATTGCGATGTTTTGTTTTTCTGCGATATAAATTGCGATACGAATACAATTTCACAACATAACTTGAACAGATGTGGAAAGAATTCATAATTTTATATTGATTTGGATGATTTTGTAGAACAGATAATCTGCATAAATCAAACAGATAGCGTTTTCTGGAGAGTCTGACTGTATTGAGGCGCAGAAATCAATTAATCAACTGTAAATAAATAACACTGCATAGTTTTCATTGTATAAAAAACAACAACAATTAATCTTTAGATAAAAAACTACAAATGTTATACATTCTTATGCATAAATGGTTTAAATACGTGTGAAATCTCACAGTCATAGGCCTCATAAACAAAGCAAACAAGCAAATGATAAACTTCCACTCTGTTAAGGTTAAACTTCACAATGGCTCCACAATGTGGTTCCTGGTCAACTATAATCCTCACTCAATGTTTTTTTAAACGGATGACTAAAATAAAACTGAACTTAAACTGAACTGACATTGCAGATCCTGCGATGTGACTACTGTGGATATGCACATTGCGATATCGATGCTGAAACGATATATTGTGCAGCACTATTATGATATGTGAGGCTTTAGTAAGATCAAACTATTTAATTTCCTCACACTCAAGTGGTTTTAAACTTTTATGAATTTCTTTCTTCTGTTGAACAAAAAATACAATATTCTGAAGAATGTTGGGGGAGGGGGGGGATCAATTGTTATCCATAGTAGGAACAAACAAATACAATAGTAGTCGATGGCAGTTTTTTCAACATTCTTCAAAATTTCTTCCTTTGTATTCAACTCAAGCAGGTTTAAGTGAAGGATAAGTAAATGACTGCAGAGTCTTCATTTTTGCTTCTACAACTATCCCTTTAAGAAGAAATGCTGCGAAAGGATAAAAGTACAAGTGTGTAAAAATACACTTTCCTTTTCCAGCTTAATATGCAGTAAACAACTGTAAGCAAACCATTCTTATGTTGATTTTCTGAAGAATGCAGGCACTTTGGCGCCATCAAAACTTCTGTACTGTTTGTTTAAGCGGCCTGACATAGCAACAACTGAACCAATGGCGTAACTCTTGAGTCGGGTCTACATATAATAAACTGTTCCGGAGGAAGCAGCGGACAGGGTTAAGAAAGAGTGTTTAACAAACCTTTTTAGGGGGGGTTTTACTACCAGTAAAATTATCATATACAGTTGAAGTCAGAATTATTAGCCGTCTTGAATTATTAGCCTTTCCTTAAAATTTCCTTGCTCTGTTAAACATAATTTGGGAAATATTTGAAAAAGTGACTTCAACTGTAGATGACTCCCTTTATTCAGCTAATATCTCATCTCTAGAATGTTTGACTATACCGTCGAGCTTCATCAGGTCAGGGCAGTAGTAATGGACCACAGTCAGCAGCGCAGCACCGTCACACACGTCTCTGATCAGGTCCTCCAGCAGGGGGAAATAGGGCAGCTGTCGACCTGAAGCGTGATCTCGCCGATACCGTACCTGAAAAAGACAGGAGAGAAAGACAAAGCTGTCAGAATCAGCTACAATAATAATGCCTTTATTTCATTAAGTAAGCTTTGATATAGGGTGATGGTATCATGTAGGCAAGAAACCTTTTTGAAATAGGAATGCGTTTTATTTTTGAGGTTGAATATATAAATATATTTGCTGATCTAATACTAGACAGACACGCATGTAAAAAAAAAAAAGGTTTGAACTACAGGCAAATAAGACTACAAGACAAGTTAAAGGAATAGTTCACCCCCCCAAAAATGTTTTATAATCTTTATTACCAAGCCCCATGTCGTTCAAAATATACTACTATTTTCTTCCAAGGAAGACAAAGGAATATTTTTAGCAGAATGTAAAACAGTTTTTTTCTAGTTATGAAAGTGAATAAAAATGGAGCATTAGAGGGCACTAAATAAATAAATCAATGAATTAATTAATAAATTAATAAATAAATCAATCAATGATTTAATTAATAAATAAATCAATCAATCAATCAATTAATTAGAAAAACAATATCCTATCACAAAAAATTAAAATGGAAAAAGAAAATCTTAAAAGGTATAAGGGCAGCACGGTGGCTCAGTGGTTAGCACTGTCGCCTCACTGTCGCTGGTTTGAGCCCCGGCTGGGTCAGATGGTGTTTCTGTGTGAAGTTTGCATGTTCTCCCCATGTTTCTCTGGGTGCTCCGGTTTCCCCCACAGTCCAAAGACATGCACTATAGGTGAATTGAATAAGCTAAATAGTGTATGAGTGTGTGTGTGAGAGTATATGGGTGTTACCCAGTACTAGGTTGCAGCTGGAAGAGCATCCGCTGTGTAAAACATATGCTGGATAAGTTGGCGCTTCATTACGCTGTGGCGACCTCTGATAAATAAAGCGACTAAGCCGAAAGAAAATGAATGAATGAATAAGGATTGCATAACTTGTTAACTAAAACAAATTAGCTGCTAAAATGTTCAGACCCACACACAGTTCTTATTCCCTTTAGGGCAAGTTCAGAATATGAGGAGGATGAATAAATATATTTTTGGGGGTGAACTGCTCCTTTACACAACAATACAGTAGAACAGTGTCTGGCCACCAAATACTTTAAAATACTCATAAAAGAATATGAATCACAAAACACTGATATACTACTGTTACAAACAGTACTACAGTTACACATTGTTGCATAACACACTAAAAAATCTAAAAGTCAAACAATAATAGAGATCAACTGATATACACATTTGTTTGATGAATAATTTGTTTCTGTTGGTAAAGCTTTTGTATCTTCTCAATTAAAGGCTAGCTTTTTATTTTTTATATAAAGTAGTCAATGAGCATCCCAGCAGCAAACTAAAACAAGGCTGTCTGCATTACATCTGCTGGGCTTGGAACCATTATGTTCAGATAATTGTGTGCATGAGAGATGCATTTAAATTGCTACTTCTTTCATTATTTTAGACAATATTAACCAGGGCTAAATAATTGTGGACAGATTATCAAACTGAACTGGATTAATATGGATATTCAGCAGTAAAATGTTCTGACATTAATAACAGCAATGTAACAAGTAAACAAAACAAAAAGGTTTTACCAAAACATATGTTGACATTTCAATATTTGGCAGTGTACTGATGTTCCATTTCTTGATTTATTTCTATTTATCCGACTGTGAAAGAACAGCCCAGGCCAATGACGACAAATGATAACCAAATAATCAGCAACACAATTCATAGTGCATGAGCATCGTATTGATTTGCCCTATGAGGGTCAACAATGTTGCAAAAAAACAAACCAAAAAATTCTTATACATCAAAGAATTATGCATACAAATGACAAATATTGGCACCTATAGAACAGCCTTGGCAATATATCAGTTGACCACTACAAAAATAAACAAATAAGCAAATACAAAAAAAAAATCCCTCTACATAAATCACAGCAGCCGTAATTTTGATCTTGTAAATTGCTAAATCAATTGTGCACATAGTATAAATTACATAATTAAAGCTAAACAGATCAAAATATAAAGAAGCAGCAAAACGGAGAGAGAGTATCTCTGTTCCACTCATGAAACCCCATAGGCTCCAGCATGCAATGGGCCAGTTCAGACTTAAAAAGACAGTTCGCCCAAAAATGAAAATGTACTAACCATTCACTCACACTTAAGTGGTGGTAAACCTTTGAGTTAGGGCTGCACAATATATCGATTCGGCATCGTTATCGCAATGTAAAAATATGCAATAGTCACATCGCAGAATCTGCCATTTTGAGTTGTGATTATAATTAACCAGGAAATAGTTTAACAGTAATCAAAATAACGAAGTTTAACCCTACTACAGTGAACAAATTAATTTTTAAGGCATGTGACTATACGATTTCAAGCTCATTTAAACTATTTGGGCACAGGAAGTTATAAAATTTGTAACTTTAACAAAGATTAATTGTTTTTATTATTGCAATGAAGACTATACAGTGTTATTTCGCATTTGATTACATTGTTATTTTATATTTTAACTCAATACTGTTCAAAATTACAGAAGAATATAAAGCACTGTCTATTTTAATTGTCTCTTTGTTCTATTGTATTAATTTATGCTTGCAATTTGTTTATTATGCTTTATAATAAACACACTCCCTACAAAATGTACAAAATTATAAAGTCGTTCCTTAAAGAGTTATTTACAGTAAATCAACATATGAATTTACATTAATATTGCAATATACACTCACCGGCCACTTTATTAGGTACACCTGTCCAACTGCTTGTTAATGCAAATTTCTAATCAGCCAATTACATGCTGATCTACTGGGATTTTCACGCACAACCATCTCTAGGGTTTACAGAGAATGGTCAGAAAATGAAAATATCCAGTAAGCGGCAGTTCTGTGGGCGCAAAAGCCTTGTTGATGCCAGAGGTCAGTGGAGAATGGCCAGACTGGTTTGAGCTGATATAAAGGCAACAGTAACTCAAATAACCACTCGTTAAATAACCACCATGTCCATCCCTTTATGACCACAGTGTACCCATCTTCTGATGGCTACCTCCAGCAGGATAATGTGCCATGTCATAAAACGCGAATCATCTCAGACTGAGACATTGAGTTGGACTCAAATGGCCTCCACAGTCATCAGATTTCAATCCAATAGAGCACCTTTGAGATGTGGTGGTACCGGAGATTCGCATCATGAATGTGCAGCCGACAAATCTGCAGCAACTGCGTGATGCCATCATGTCAATATGGACCAAAATCCAAAATGGACCAAATATTTCCGGTACCTTTTGAATCTATGCCAAGAAGGATTAAGGCAGTTCTGAAGGCAAAAGGGGGTCCAACCTGGTACAAGTAAGGTGTACCTAATAAACTGGACGGTGAGTGTATATCGAAGAAAAACTAATTACTGCAATGTCCGTTTTTTCCAATATCGTGCAGCCCAGCTTTGAGTTTCTTTTTTTAGCTTCAAAAGAAGACATTTTGAAGAATGCTAGAAATTATCTAAATATCTTCTTTCTGCATTCAACAGAAAAAAGAAACTCAAACAGGTTTGAAACAAGAGAAGCGTGAGTAAACGCCAGGAAAAAAATGTATTTTAGGTGAACTATCCCTTTAAAATCAGGCTGAAGGACAGACACAGCCGAGAAACAGACAAGAAATAGACACATGAAGATGGAAATGACTGCAAGAGATGAGAAGACCAAAGCTGAAGTTAGACTCAAACACACACACACACACACACACACATAAATACGCTCAGCGGCATGTGTTAGCTCATAACTGCATGTGCTCAAAGATCATTTTGTGCGATTACAGCGTGAGCTACTGGACTGCAGCGTCTCCCAGTGTGCGCTGATTAGATAAAAGCGTGGCCTGAGTGGTGATGGTGTACATTGGGAGTGACACATATTAGTCGTGCAGTGGAGAGGAAGCACTCACAGCCAACTTACAGGTACTAGTTTCCAATACCATTTTGAGGGAGACTATCCCAGTAGCGAGGAAGGAGGTTAGAGGGAAAGAGACGGGGGAGAGGAGCAGAGAGGAATGTAAAGTCAGGAAAGAAAAAGAGCAGACAGATGTGACCCTGCTATGAGGTTAGAGGAGAAACAGAAGGAGTGATGCCACTGTAGACATTAGGTTGTTGTTAGTATCATCTCTTCAGTTCCTGCCAATTCAGTTTACATGTCATGTTTACACCTGCTATTAACAATCATTGCATTTGATTACATGAAGTGGTCAGTGTCCAACACGTCTCCATTGAACAGTTAAAATCAAGAAACAAGGCCTGCATGAAAACAATAACAATAGAACTTAACATTTATAATCCAAGCTTATTGGGCTTGTTTGTACCTCTATATAATAAAAAAACTAGATAATTAAATCATAAGTTTGGCCAAAATGTGGATACATCTAATGTTACATTTAAATTAACTTTTTTTTCATGCGAATACCTATAACCGATAACATCTTATTTCAAGTCAATAACCAATACATAGACCAACATATTACTATACATTAGGATTGTCACGATACTGGAATTCAGTACCAATCGATAATCGAAAAAATAAAAAAACGTCCATTTCCCACTAACATTTAAGTGCTGTTGAGTGCTTTCTTAAACAGCACTGATTTGATTTGCCATTGTGTTCCCGTGCTAAACAGAAATGACTGTAATTGGCCATGAAGGTCATCAGTTCACCAAACTCACTGCAGTTTACTGAGTGTAAACACAGATACAGGGACACTGGAGCATTTTAAAGTCATGTCGATCAGCTGGTTTGTCTATAACAGAGATGCCCAAACTAGGGCCCATAGTAACCTTTGATTTGGCCCGCCAACCAATCAGATGGGGACAAATGATGGGGAAGGTTGGGGCGAATCCCTCAAACAGAGACTGTCATTTCTAATTTAACATAACCATTTGTTTGTTTGTTTGTTTGTTTGTTTAATTGCTGAGCTACAAAAAAAGCTAAACTAAAATTAAATGTTTCAATTAAATGTTGTGAATTAATCAGATTTTTTTAAAGGGTCATGAAACCCTAAAACACTTTTTTTTAAATGTTGACAGATATAAATATATATGTGTGGCACATTGATATAAATAGGACACATATTTCAATATTGAGTGAAAATTGATTATTTTTGTAATAAACAAACAAACATTGAACTCCATTGTGGTTTTATTGTAAGAAGTACATTATAAAATTCAAAAAGAATATATATATTTTTTTTTTCTTTATATTTTTAACTATTATTAAATTAGGAAGTTACAATGGCAACTTTAATGTAATACAGTTTGGTATATTTAGCTTCAGGCCCACCACCCTCAATCAAGTTTGGTTTTTGGCCCTTCATAAGAAAAAGAGTGGGCACCCCTGGTCTATAAGCTGACATAGGAGCGACTCGCTGATTAATCACGGCTTTAAAACGATCCAGTGTCCCTGTATCTGTGGTTACACTCAGTAAACAGCGGTGAGTTCAACATTGCGATATCCTATTTTGAGTTCAGTATCAAAATATGTATCGTGACTTGAGTAAACCCTTGCCCCCCTAGTTGACACCTATAATGCAGTTGATAAAACATCCCTAGCTTTGCGATTTCAAAACAAATCACTTATTTATTATTCAATATTTCTAAAACAAAAGACAAAAACCAAAGTGAAGTCTGTTAAAAAAATTTTTTCAAATGCAGTTATTTGAGGTAATTTACACCTGCCTTTAGCAACGTGAACTTGCGATTCACCAGTTGTTAAAACCAGTTAAAAACAGCACTCGATAAGCAGGACAGTTAAAATTCTGAATGAAACACTTTGGTTGAGATGTCTGGTACCTTCTGATGACTTGGAGATTCCAGCAGATGTTGTTTTGATTTGTGCTCTTTCTCTGTGATCTCCCTCATTTTCAAGTTTACCTGCGGCACAAAGAAAGGACTGTTATGAAACTTACAAAACATTACATAAAGGACATCTGAGTGCGTGTTGACAGACGTCTCCATGAACAGACATGATCTGGACAAGGCCCTGCAGGTCTAGACAAAAACACGAAGCTATCAGTACATCAAGTAACACCCAAGATGTTTATTCAAGCATAACATTCACTATTTAACGCTGTAATTTACTACTTAAAGCAATTTAAGCTGTTAGGATTACATATGATAAATCAAGCCGTTTCAGACAATTATGAAATGACTAATAGCCACATGTTTGAAGAAGCACACACCTTGTTGATCCAGAAGATCATTGCATCCTCGAGGTCAAAGGGAAGCTCCTTGGAGGCACTGAATGTGGAGAAACGCTTCACGCAGGATACGACTTTCTCAATGCTGATCATCTCCACGGTGTAGGCCATCATCAAAGCATCAATCATGGGGATGTGGGAACTCTATGCCACAAAACAGAAGAGAAAATACATGTCACACTGCTGCACTTATTTTCTGTTAATACGTTTTTGTTAATAAGCGGTATTTAAACATTTATTTAAGGAACCCTCTCATTTTTGTGGCTTCAGCCATTGTTGGGATACTCTTTTACAGCTGGAAGCATTAACAACTTATATCGAAATATACATTGTTATCATTCAATATTGGAAAAGAATTATCTAGATTGAATTTATTGCTAATGTTAGCAAATGTTAAAGTTTAATTTAGGACTTTTATTTGAAAACATAACATCAACATTAAATTATGACTTGTAAACCAATGCTACTTTATAAATGATGTTTTTCATTTCAGTCTGGAAAAAAACACAAATAATAATTAATGCTAGATATAATAAAATCCATGCAAAAAATAGCTTGAGAAATAAACTCTCTATTGATTCCGACATTTTCAAAATGCATTACTATTCTCTATTGAATCGATTTTGATCTTAGTAACTAGCAGATGGCACTTCAGGCTAGTCTTCAACTCTCAAATGTCGCTCTAGGCTAGTTTCTAAAAGCAGATGGCACTCTAGGCTAGTTTTTAAACAGCAGATGGTGCTCTAGGGGCGTTTTTAAACAGCAGATGGCGCTCTAGGGGCGTTTTTAAACAGCAGACGGCGCTCTAGGCTCGTTTTTAAACAGCAGACGGCGCTCTAGGCTCGTTTTTAAACCGCAGACGGCGCTCTAGGCTCGTTTTTAAACCGCAGATGGCGCTCTAGGCTCGTTTTTAAACAGCAGATGGCGCTCTAGGCTCGTTTTAATTTTACACTCAAACGCTCACAAGGAAGAGCAGTTTTGTGTTCAGTTGAGTCCAGTAAGTTTGCTTTACTGTGACAAGATTAATGTAAACACAGCTCACTATGAAATTGCTTAAACCCTTCCTAAATTTATTAATGATTATTTTAGGTTCTAGTGGTATTTGTTACAAATGGTCCTACAAAATGGTTGGGTTGTCCTTGTGCAGTGATGTGCCCTTCTAGCACAAGTATTGGGCTTAGGGAATGCCATGATATTGCAGCCCAAACCATCACTGATCCACCCCCCATGCTTCACTCTGAGCATGCAACAGTCTGGGTGGTACGCTTCTTTGGGGCTTCTCCACACCGTAACTCTCCCTGATGTGGAAAAGGCAGTAAAGGTGGACTCAGAGAACAATACATGTTTCACATTGTCCACAGGCATTTTGGGTTCTAGTGGTATTTGTAATAGATTGAATGTAAGAGAGTACAACTGTTTGTAAAGCCTAGAGCGCCATCTGCTGTTAAAAACTAAACTCAGACTTCAAGAGAGAATAGCAACGCATTTTGAAAAACTGCAGAATCGGTATCTCCAACAATTTTTCACCACAGCTCTGTAGATGCCCATCTTGACTAGGGTTGTATATCGATGCCTAATTGTACTCAGATGTCTAATTTCGACTTAATTCTGATGTGTATGTTCCATTTCGACTCAGTCCGATTCTCGACTACTGACTGTTCAATGACATAATTTTAATACAAATGTTATTGATACGTTAAAGTGATCACAGAACTCTTTTTAATTCTGTTACACACGGGTACATTAAAACAGAAACTTTTTTCAAAATCAACTAAAAAACACAATGGAAAAGTGCATGTGTAATGTACAGCAAATGTAAATATGTAAAACTGTAAACTTAGTAGTGTGACTCTAAACATCCCATCTTTTGTGATCCAAAATGGTCTGTGATTATTACAAAAAAAACAAAAAAAAACATAACGTACAAAAGCATAATAAGCTCCATTTATAATATTTAGCCATGTTGCATTTCCTCAGACTAAGAAAGGTAAGAACAGCACACCCAGCTTTGTGCGAATAATCCAATCCCATTTAGCCCAAAGAAGGTCATACTGCTCTTAAACAAAACCCTGAGCCCAATTAATCTGCCAAAATAAAGCAGAATCAAGATAAAGTAGGCAACACAATATTACACATTTGTCAAATATAAAAACCTTTATGTAACATTCCTGGCTCCAATGCTGCAGACTACCTCATTATTTTAATAACCTATTGCAAAATAGCACTTGAGACTATGAACTGCTATACAAAGCTCATTCAGTTACCATGCCAACCACAACAGCAGTCAACCAGTGGCTTGTTCATGCGGGCTCAGTTCACGTCAGCACAATCTCAGCAGACTGATCCCTGACTCAAGGCAATAAGTGTCAGCGGACTTTCACAGAGGCCTTTTCTCAGATACGCATGTCAGACGTCCGACAAGTATAAAGCAGAAGATTGGACTGTGATGGGCTTTGGACTCGGATAATCCGGATACTTATCCGTCTGGATAAATGGAGTACTAAAGCATACTATCACACTACTTGTACCATGTCTGCAACATTTACTGTACAGTGCACAGTATGAAAGTCGATTTGCATGAAATACCCAGATGACTTACTAGATCTGACACTGTGCAATATAACAGAGTACACCGTGTCCCATAATGCAAAACTCTCAATGTGACCAATGAACCAGCAAATGAGACAGAAACAAAGGCAGCAATGCTTTCTTTTCAAATATATAGTTTTATTAAGGACTTTTATAACAATAACATACTGCTGTGAATAAACACCATAAATAATAAATGCTAGAGCTGTGGCAAACATAAATGTTCGAGAAATCAATTGTGCATTTGTTCGGAGATTTTCAAAATGCATCGATATTCTCTCTTGAATCAGCTCTGAGCTTCGCTTTTGAACAGTAGACAGCATTCTAGGCTAGTTTTTAAACAGCAGATGGCGCTCTAGGCTAGTTTTTA
>CAIGQW010054063.1:840826-871847 GCA_903798125.1 Danio choprae | reverse complement strand
GGCTAGTTTTTAAACAGCAGATGGCGCTCTAGGCTAGTTTTTAAACAATAAATGGCGCTCTAGGCTAGTTTCTAACAGCAGATGGCACTCTAGGCTACTTTTTAAACAACAGATGGTGCTCTAGGCTGCCTTTTTAACAGCAGATGGTGCTCTAGGCTAGTTTCTAACAGCAGACGGCGCTCTAGGCTAGTTTCTAACAGCAGACGGTGCTCTAGGCTAGTTTCTAACTATAGAAATATATCTAAAAATCCTAACTTGCAAAAGACCTAGAAAAAGTCTAGATATTTTACACAAATTAAACTACTGCAATATTTTCTGAGCTGATTCATTGGGTTAAATGTTGGTAATATTTAAATGTTTTTGAAAGAAGTCTCAGCAAGACTGAGAAAATAAAAAAATAAAAGCATTTATTGCAGCAAATATTGCAATTTAATTTTTTAACAATGCAAGAGACCAATGTAGTGCATTTTGTGTAACTACAATTAGAAATAAAAAATGTTTAAATTACACTGCATATTTTAGAGGTTACATTTTTTTAAAGTATCCTTAAAGGGCCAAATGTCTGCATTTATTCGATCAAAAACATACATATATAATATTGTGAATATTAATATCAATTATATTTTTTACTTGATAATGTATATTTCTAAAAATTATACATTCATTTAATATATTATCATTACTTAATATATTTATGGTAATCACAATAACTTCCAGGATGCTTTGATGAAAACACAGTTACAAGTATTATTTGAAATAGTAAATATTTGTAATAAATGGGATTTTTTTACTGTAATCTTACATTAAGCATTTTGCTCAATGAACATAAGTATTAATTTCTTTAAAAAAAAAAGTGTAAAGTGCAGTTGACATAAACCCCTTTTGAGTGAGAACTTAATGCCACGCATGTAGCACAAATGCCATTACACTGGCTTTAAGCAAACAAATGACACCTAGACCTCTTAAAGTCATTAAGCCATTCCTACACGCCTAACAAAGCCTTTGTGTGTTTGGTCTAACAGGTTTGTGTGGATCAGGCTGTACTAAGCTCTGCACAGGGTGTGGGCTCAACCACAAAGATTTGCATTTGAAGAGATAAAAGCACGAGTGAGTGTACAATGCTGATTCGCCAACATCACTGATTGCCATTCACTGGAGAAAGCACATCTCTGGCCACAACAATCAATGAAATCCACTCCGCTCTGTGCTACTTCAGTTCAAGCTCTGATGTCACTAATTGTTTAGACAGGTGAATCCAGTGGCAATGCATGAAGGGAAAAGACAGATGCTGGACATGAAAACAATATCAGCTTTCTCCAGTGCGTGCAGTGAGATATCTACAACAGGAAGATCTCATCAAAACACTGCTCCCATGTCACATTTGCTTTTTCTGCCTGGTTTTGAACTGTAATTAATGCTGGCCAAGGGAACATTACTATTATTAGAGAAAACACTAGCTATGTTTCCATCCACCTATGTTTATGCACATTTGGGATTACCACATTATTATTTTTTTGATGAAAACACTAAGATGCGCACTAATTTTGAAAATACGGATTGAGTAGGATAAACATTTGACTCGATAAGAAAAATGTGCATAAATTACAATGGTAACACTTTCCAGTACGCGCATGAAAAAAAATGTGATTTTGAGGTGGCATTCTTCTCCTCACAGTTCATCCATAGCATATTATATTAAGGGTGTACTCACATTAGGCTATCTGAACCATGCCCAGGCACGTTTGACTCCCATTTCCCCGTTTTGTTTGACAAGTGTGAGTGTTCTGAATCGGGCCAGGGCGCGGTTCAGTTGGCCAGCCCTGGCCCAGTTGGAAGAGGTGTGCCAGAGCGCAGTTCGGTTGGGCTTTGGCGCGGTAAGCTTGAAGGGAGAGTGCAAAGGGCACCTTAGCGTGAAACTGAAGATCTGATGTCACTTTTAAGGGACTGTTTCATATGGATTTATTAATCATTTTTACTTTTCAATGAACATGAACTGTCATAGTTTATTAAAGATGCTTCACCCTCACTGCATGACAGCTGCACCTTCAGCAAACCTCCTAATACCTGCAGCACGATGACTTTCATGAACATTTATGAGCATCAAAATCAGTGGATCTGTTCAGCAAAGGATTTGACTGTATCATCGCATCCCAAAAGACTTTAAAAAAATACAAAACAATATAACTAAAGCAATCTCCATTGCACAGTGCGAGTGCGCTTCTCTTCTATTAAACTGAACAGTCGCATCATCGATGACGTAAGCGTGCTCAGGCTCGGAAGGCAAAAAATTCAATGCTAGTGTGGGCAGAAGATGAGTGGTGGGAATTGCACCTGAGCAAGACAACCGTGCCTAGTGTGAGTACACCCTAAAAGGACACTTATTAGAATTAACTAATTATTTTCAGCAGACCATGAATAAGCCCCCAAAAATTGACAGAAGTCCTTTCTCAGAAATATTATGGACCTATATTGAATATTACTGTACTGTAGGGAATACAAAGAGAAAATAATCTGGAGGAAAAAAACTTTATCAGTCATGAAAATAATCTTGGTATCACAAGCATATAAAGTCATACTTTCTGACTAAGTATGGTTTTCACTACTACGAATATGGATTATTTGTAGCACAACATTATTTCAAGCAATTGCTTGAAATGACCCCTGCCATATCTTGGCAGCAGAATAACAGAGATATGTGGGTAGGGCTCTTTTGACTTACGGCAGAGTACCAAAACAAACCCTGACCCCCTTTTCCACTGGCAAGCAGAGCTAATATCAAATGTAAAAAGGGAGTTGGACATAAAGTGCTGATTAGCTGACACTAGAACATTGTTTTCGCTGTATGATACAAGTCATTTACATGATGTAACATCCATTTTTGCATACACACTATGGCTGCATGATATTGGAAAAAACGGACATTGTGATATTTAGATTTTCTGCAATTTATATTGCCATATTTCACAAGACAACTTGTAAATATAATGAACAAATTACAAGCAAAGATAAATAAAGTAGAGCAAATATACAAATGAAGGAGTCTAACAGTGTGCGGGTACAGAAATAATCAAATGTACAATAAATCTGTATATTCTTCGTTGTGTAAATAATTCAATACAATAAATCTGTGTCACAGCTACAAATGTAATAATTCCTTGTTCCCAAATGCTTTCAAAACATATTTAAAATGTTAACACTGGCCTTAAAAACACAAGCAATTGATAAACTTTAATATTTATTAATACAAAGTAGGGCAGCACGGTGGCGCAGTGGGTAGCACAATCGCCTCACAGCAAGAAGGACGCTGGTTCGAGCCTCAGCTGGGTCAGTTGGCATTTCTGTGTGGAGTTTGCATGTTCTCCCTGTGTTTGCGTGGGTTTCCTCCGGGTGCTCCGGTTTCCCCCACATGTCCAAAGACATGCGCTGTAAGTGAATTGGGTGAGCTAAATTGTCCACAGTGTATGTGTGTGAATGAGTGTGTATAGATGTTTCCCAGTGATGGGTTGCAGCTGGAAGGGCATCCGCTGCGTAAAAAACATATGCTGGATAAGTTGGCGGTTCATTCCGCTGTGGCGATCCCAGATTAATAAAGGGACTAAGCCGAAAAGAAAATGAATGAATGAATAATACAAAGTAGATGTTTTTTTATCTATTTTAAAATTCTGTGATGGAAAAGATGAATTTTCAGCAGCCATTTCTTCAGTATCACATGACCTTTCAGATATCACTGTAATGTGCAGATTTAGTACTCAATGGTGAAAATGTTCTTTGCTGGAGCCATGATACTTTTATCAGGATTCTTTGTAGAACAGGAAGTTCTATAGGAAAGTGTTTTTTTGAAAGAGATTTTTCTGTCATGTCACTGTCTTAGATAGTTGCATAATGCCCACCTACTGGCAGCTTTGGTCCACTGAATAAAAGAAAAGTTGGGTCAGTGATTTCTCTATGTCTTGGAGACACATTTTTAGTTAAAAAATGAATTACTGAACCCAAACAGAGAGGCCTGATAAAAACAGCTCATTTAAAGTAAAACATTTATTTTGCCTCCATCCATTGTACATCAAATTGGTGTGAATACACTCAAGACCATTAAAATATTTTTAAACTTCCTGTGTACTCCAAAAAGTGTATAAGCTGGACAGTACTCCCAGCAAACCCCAAAACACAAAATTACACAATATATGTTTTGAATGCAACTTTCATGAGCTCACCATTTTGATTGGCTGGCCTGTGAGATCGGAGTCCGTCACCGGCGTTTCATCATCCTCCATGACATAGATGCCTTTGCGAGACAGCGCCTGAATGACGGACTGGTGGGACTGCAGAGAGGCCACCTGGTCTCCTTTGAGAATGAGGGCACACACGCGACAGTACAGCTCACAGGACAGCAGTAACCGGATCACTGGAGGCTTAATGTGCTCCTGCTCATACTGGTCTGTGTAGAAAGGGTCCCGCAGGTCCTCTGGGATGTGATCTGACAGGAGAAGACAAAAATTTGGATGTAAACAAACAAATAATGAGGATAAGGGTAAAAACTGACATTGCAATATTTTTTGTCTGCAATATATATTGAGATTTGAATATAATTTCACAAGATGACCTACACGTCTATTTGGAAAGCGTTTTAGATTGATTGGGATTATTTTGTAGGGAAGAATATCTGCGTACAATATAATAAACAATAACAAACCATAAACAAATAATAATTAATAAAATAAATGACAAGCACTGATGAATATGAATAAATTGATGAATAATTAGCTTGAAATCTTACACAGTCACAGGTCTTAAAAACACATCCCATTGAAAATCTTTCATTCTATTATGGTTTAGGGTTAAACTTTGCAATGACCCCACTGTGGCGGCTGGTTATTATCCCAACTTGACATTCCAGATCCTGCGATGTGAATGTTGCAGATGCACGCATTGAAATATCGATGATGAAACGATATATTGTGCAGCTCTAGTGAGGATGTTTTCTAGGGCTGCACAATATATTGCAAAATTATCGTTATTGAGATAATAGAATATGCAATACATGAATCAAATACGTGTGAAAAATTACATTTATTTTAAGCATTGATTGTTTATCTAAATTTGACCAATCAGATGGGGCCTTACTATTGTTATTCCTACACCCACAGTAGTTGTTCTGCTATTGGCTGAAGCACCCGAAAGATGATCCCAGAGCTGAAAATAAACACTATGGCGGAGTCGAGACGAGAGAGGAAAATAACAACAGCCAATCAGAGTCAGAATATCCGCTGTGGTTTTCACTCACTTATAGCGTTTTAAAAGGCCCTATCATACACCCGGCTCAATAAGGTGCGTTAGTTATGCACCTATGCAGGTCCAAACCCTTACACATTGCTTAATACACACAGAATGTACAGCAATACACAAATATCTTTACATATGGAGAAACTAAAGGATTAAAATGTTGCAAAAATTATTATTTTCTACATAAATATAAAAGCTACTTCCTCCATGACTTCTTTATGTCGGGGGGGCTTATTCAATTTATTCTTGACAATTTGCATTTGTATAATGTTATTATTAGTAGCAGTATTATTTAATACATGCATATTTATTTTAATAAAAACAAGTTTAGATTTGTCCACCTGTCGGGTTTTGGAGACGTATGCATTAACATATGGGGCATAAGAATAGGACGTGTGTTTGGATATAACTATAATTTATATAATTTATAATATAATTTTTTTTACCACAATTAGTTATTATTGTTAATTTATTAATTTGCTGGAAATTAGAACTGAATTTTAAAAGTTTTGAAACAAATCTTTGCACTTAACAAACTAAATTAAATATGCAGGCTAATGGATGTCTTTAGAGGAGTGAGTTTCCACCGTTTCTTATCCACGAAAGTAAAGGAGTAAAGTAAAGAGTAAAAGTAAAGAGTAAAAGTAAACTAAAGAGAAAGTAAAGAGGCTGAATGGAGGAGGCTCGTTCTTTATCCTCGTGCTGCAGATGGTCTGTTTAACTGTTTTCTCGCTAGTGAAGCATTCAGCTTTTCCACTTACAAAGTCTGCCATGTAAATAGCAAATGCACCATGGCACGAAGTAACTGACTCCTAAAGGGAATGTGAGATGAGACTCTGATTGGTTTAATGCATGATTTGCTCAAAAAACCCATAACTCATTAACCCTTCGACTGCCGCTCTACCAAACGATTGACCGTGTTTTTACTATTTTAAAGAATGATTGTTTTAAATAATGGCTTACACACACACAGCATTGTTGGATTACAAAATTAAAATATAAAATAAAAATAAAAAATAAAACGTCCTGTTGCACTACTACACTTGATATTGGTTTTATTGTTAAAAACAATGGCATTTTATGGCATTATTATTTAGATTCAAAAATGTTTTATTTTGAATATTCTTTTAAATAAATTGGTCTTACACTTCATATTTTCAGATTTTTCATTAGTATATGTATTAAGTCCGGTACTTTTACCATAAACCAACCATTTGGTAGAGGCTGATATTTTAGAAATTATGGGATGTGATGAAAAAAAAAAATGCATTGAGTGTGTTAACTAGTGATATTAGCAGTTAAGAAATGCAATCCAAACATTTTTTTCTTGGTGGGGCAGTTAAAGGGTTAAGAGAATAAGCACAACCCTGTTAGACCATGCGCCAGGTCCTTAAAATAGCAAAAGTGGATTCGGACATGCCCTTAATGCTTTTGCGCCATGCGCTTTAGACTTTGTGCCTAGATCGTTGAAATAACTCCCTAAATGTTTGCATGTTTGTTTGTCTGAATTACAATTAATTAAATCTGTAAAACGTGTTTTACCTGTTTATTTTAATATCATTGAATAAATTATTTAAAAACATAGCTAATAAAAGTACCATCTTCCTAGGGAAATTATATTGTAAGAAATCACAATAGTCAACAACATCTCATATTATTCCAGTATCGCGCAGCCTTAATGTTTCCCACTATTAATTGTCACTATGACAAAATTCTATGCATGGTATCAGACGCAATCTGCAAGCAATTCCTTGCTTCGTTGCCATTTACTGCACTATGTGCTAGCTAGACAATGGTGTGATGGTGTGAAAAGCAAGCCATGGGGCCCTGCTCTGTTCACGAGTTCTCCTGTGCAGATGAGCTGTGGCAGCTGTGGTCTGGCTGTAACCACACAGCTTAAATAGAGGGGAGAAAGGCCAGACGTGTCCTAGTCTATATACCCGGTGCTCCATCCACACCCTCAGCACCAGTATCCCCCAGGAGAACGATATCATTAAACATGAAGGCACTGGGTCCAATCATCCATCATGTATTTATGCACTCACACCTGCCTCCTCTGAAACGCCACGTGGAGCTGCCTGCATTGTTACAAACCCGTCTGCCACAAGCATGGGATGTTTAAAGGCTGGTACGTAACGGTGAGCAGAGTATAGTGTTAATACAGCAGATTTATAGCATATTATACAACTGAGACACAGGAGAGTGATTATATTATTGCAGTTATGTGCACAGGGTTAGAATAAAATAATGATTTTAGAATTTTTTTTTATCAATGCACTGCAAGGCAGCATAAATCGAAATGAAATTGAATCATGATTTGGTAAAAGCTGCACATCAGGGCTGTGCGATTTAGGGAAAATATCTAACTGCGATTTTTTTGACAGATACTGTGATTTCGATTTGTGATTTTATTTTGTAGTCAAGCTTCAGCTCAATAATATGTAGCTTCTTGCTGCTAAAATGTTGTTAGTGTTAGTAAAAAAAGGAACTGAAAAGATATGAACTTACTTAAGTTAAACATTTATTCAAATTTGTTTTTAAATATTCAGAAATGAAACACTCATTTTTCTCTAGAGCAAACAGTAAACACAAATAAAATGACCTTACATTTCTGTAAACATGTTTAACTCATATTAGGGAGATAGTGTAGCTTATTATAAAAAAATATTATTATTATTATTATTATTATTATTATTATTATTATAAAAATACAGAACACTCAGCAAACTAACATGGCTGAAAGAACTCTGAAATTGTACTTTGCTGTTGCTAGCTACTAGATTGAGCGTCAATGGCAGTACTTTCAATTGACTTTTTAGCAAGACACTCCTCATATAGCTGCCCGTGGTGCTTTTTTTTTGTAGGTGCTGGTTGTTGTATTTCCTCGTGCTGTGGCAACAATTATTACAAGTAACCTGTTTTTGTTTGATGTCTATGACTTTGAAACCAAAATGTTCCCATATTACCGATGTCCTGTTTTTCTTTCATATTAATTTGTCTATTAATGCTTCTGAAGCAGCAAATGCCATCATCCCGCTCGTAAGCGATTCCTGTTTGTTTGGTTGTTTTTTTTTTATTGTGGGCGTTCCGCATAGGTCGGTTGCACAATTCCGATTGGGTAGAACAAAAGAATGCTCAGTAAGTATGGCTAGTAAGACTATCACACACAGATGGCAGTCACGCATTTGCTCTGGACTGGGAGAAATTAAATAATACATATACATTTCATATCGCAGCCTCTTGCGGTTAGCTAATCACAATGCTTCACATCGCGATTGCGATTTGATTTCGATTAATCGCACAGCCCTGCTGCACATCTTTGTCAGGAAAGCACGGTTCGGTGACCAGTAGTAAATCTCCTCCAAAAGCCAGAGGGCGCTCTTACAGAAACTGCAAATACACTGCAAAGAAGAGATCCAGAAATTCAAAGAAGATTTAACTGCTTTTATTGATTCAACGTGACTAATATTATCATCTCACAGTAGTATCTATTTCAGAAACTCGACTGAAGTCATGAGGTAAGTTTGGAGTAAACCCATGTTATTAAATATGGTATCTTTAGATATTTTCAGATGTAGCAGCAACACATAGCCATAGTTTACAAAGAAGTGAAACAAACAACTGTCAAATCTGCCTTTACATTTCACACAGGCCGTGTTCGTCATGCACCTAAACTGTGGCTTTCACAGTGCAAATGTAGACAAGTATGCTCTATTGCGAGACCTTTTTCCAAATAGAAATTTGGGTACATTTTGGGTACCAAGAGCAACTCTCTGCAAGTTGTGGGGATTGTGCAGCAAAAATAGACCCAAATCAATCATGGCACTGCCACTTCTGCTCCTGCTACGCACTGCTCTGCCACCTTGGCATGTAGTGTAAACGAACTAATGTGTTAACAAGGATGCCAAAAAAAGAGGGATGCTTACACGCTTCGTGTAAAATGGGCTTTATGCAACAGGAAGCTTACCTCATTGTGAACATGATTACACTGTAAAAGATAATTGCTGCTTTACATTTTTTAGATGAATTAAACTTCTAGTTCATAAATCTAGGACAATAAATCAATGTTTTGTGATTCATAAACTGATTCTTAGATTTTAGGAATGCATCCGCCTTTAGTAAGCACGAGGAAAAATTATAAATGAACAAAACAAATAAATCAAGGACTGCAAAAGCCCTAATTTCAAGTCATCTCAGCTTACATCAATCAATCAAACTGGCTGACTTTTTTTTTTTTTTACTCTCAAACTGCTGGTAAACTGTTAGGACCATATTGTTTGAGGTAAAAACCTACTGTATTTACTAAAGGTGAAAATCGCTGTGGTGACCCCTAATAAATAAGTTGAATGAATGAATGAATGAATGAATAAAAATCCCTACATTTTGGAATGCCTGAGAGAGTAAACTAACATTTTTTATAGGGGTGTCAAAATTAATTGTTTTTTCGATGCACCACAATGCAGACGCGGACACGGTATTGGATCAGTAATAGATCGTTTATTACGTACTGACGTCATTTATCTCATATGCTCTATGTGGCAGTTGAATACTATGGCGAGGGAGGCGAGTGCGAGTGATTAAAACGCAGAAACTCTGCACAATTCACTGTGTGTGTTTGCTGGACAGTCATTTACTGACACTGAAGTTACAGCAGAAGTCCCTATTTCACTGCTGGAGAAAATGAAAGTAAGCTAAATTTTTCTCTCTCTCTCTCTCACTTTGGAGCTTTGACCTGTTGGCGTGACGTTTCCTCTCCTCTCGGCTGTTATAGCGGTGTGCTATGTGGATCTATTCCAGACACAAGTGTGTCTGTAGAGAGAGTTTTCACCACACGTCTATCATAAATCAGCTGTGATTTCCGCTGCCATTTATCAGTGTCGCTTATCGGTGAACAGCGCCAGAGCGTTAGAGCCAATCACCCTTTCTGTTGAGCTCGTGACCAATCATAGGCGTTTAACAACGCGCTCGATAATGCTCAAAAAGCAAGCGGGATAATATTTACGTTTGTTTATTTGCTATAAATGCTCATGTTGTTCATGTATTTGAGTTTTGTTTGATGTATTCAAAAAGAGTGCTTTCTTTGAGCAGGTCAAATGAAAGCTTCAGTTCATATTACTGTCTGCTTGTATTACAGGACAAAATCGTATTACAAATACATATAAAATGTATTTAAAAATGATAAATTTGTATACAAGAATTGTTGTGCTGTGAAGTAAAATATAAAATTGTGTATGGAAAGTATCGTCAATGCACCGTGATGCACCGAGATATCGAATTGAACCGAATCTATGGCATGATAATCATAACGGAACCGAATCGTGAGACCAATGTAGGTTCACACGTCAAATTTTTTAAGTGAACTATACCTCTAGATAAAGGCTCCAGCTGCAATAATTTACATTCCATACAAAAGAAAATGAACAAACAAAATAGACACTTGGACATTCAAAACACGATGAGCAGAATGAAAGAAATCTGAATCTGGGCCACTTCTGACAGTAAAGAGGCACGTGCCCTTCATCTCCATTCAGGCCAATTACTGGACTGAAACAACTCCACTTTAACCATATACTAAAGAGAAAATCCTGAAAAACACAGGATCCAGGACAGAGGTAAAACAATATAGATTATCTGAATGATAATGGTGGAATAACAAACTGCATTTTGAACATCAACATGCAGACAAGCTTGTATCTATGCTGACCCTGCTTGCATCTATGCTGACCCTTTCAGCAATGAAATAATTCCCATATTTACAAAAAAAAAAATACAATTATGTTTTTATAACACATCACTATTATGGCAAACTGACACACCCTGAAAAACAGTTGAGTTAATCAAAGATTCAACAGCAGAGAGACAGTTCCCTCAGCTGTAAAATGAGGTCAAGAGTCCTACAAGCCACATTTACGTTCCAGCCACCAACAGACGGGGGTGTCTTATTATTATCAGTGAGCCTATGCTTGAATACATCCTCCAATACAATCCCTTTCCACTGTCCCAGCCGTATGAGAGAATCTAACAGGAGCTTATTTCGGGTACCACCATGAATCAGCCTAGAAAGAGAAACTAAATTAATACATCTATTTGAAAAATGGCAAAAGGCCCACCTATTTATATTAAGTCTGATTTTGCCCACACACGTTGCTTCTCATGTGTAGCAGTCATTAGTGACCGATACTAGAGCAGAGGCTAAAAATATTCCTGGAGCAAATAAGGCTGCTGGTCACTGCGTTTTCCACCATGTTAACCCTAAATTTAGAGATTATGCATCATCATTATTGAAGTATTGTCAGCCACAGGTCAAATGCATTTTTATCAGTGCTTTTAACATGCAAAGAAAGAAATAGAATTACCTTAAAGAAATAGGAACATTTTACTTTTATTTATAAAATGTGCACCATGCTAGTGATAATCTTCTCACAAAAAAAGTTGCAATATGTCTTCAAAAGTATTGCAATAAGTTAATAAGTAATAATACATGCATGTTTGTAATGCCTTTCAAACATTAAAGGTCCTGTGAAATTAAAATAAAAGTTTTTTTTAGATGTTAGAATCAGTCTAATCAGTTAGCTTTAAGGATATCTATTATCTATTTCGCCCCAAAACAGTGACAAAATTCACGCTCAGAAGATATAAAACCAATATAAACATCTAAAGCGTGTAGTTTGTCACTTCCACCTAAATGTATCAACGTTTGTTTCCACGTCACCTCATACTTCAGTTTCTTATCAAATCTTCTGACCACTGAATCTTCTGACGCTTCTCATTTGCTTTCCATTTGATGCGCTTGAGCTCAACCACTCTCACTTGCAGAGCGATGATAAAACAAAATGCTATTGGCTGTTTTTTATAAAGGGGAGGAGCTACTCTAGGTCCCACCCCCTCTTCAGCAACCTTCATGTTCAAGTTGAGATTACGTCAAATATTGAATAAAATAAAAAATGCACATTTCAAAGCACTTCACTGGACGTTTAAGATAAACGAAACAAACAGCAACCTTAACGTTAAGCTAAACTACACCAGATTTATGCAGTCTGGAACAACAAATTCTCAATTATGGGGGAATTATTCATTTAACAGTTTGGGTGTATGAAAACAACATAACAGATCAAAATTGTAGTGCCCTGAATACAGATTGCTGACACAGGGAGTTGGTGGAATTAAGAAAACCGTTCCTGTCCATCCACAACACTTCAATTGTGCAAGCACTGCAAATGAGACAAATGCTTTTGACCCTGACTGTCAAACAGCACAACAGGGGACTCAGACTGATGCCCTCCCAGCCAAAACATCCACACTCACTCATGTATCCCACAGACTGCTACTTCTGGGCATTTACATCAAGTGGACAAGAAGAAGAAGAAGAGTTGACCACTCATCTTAGACATTTCAATTGTAGACAACACACAAATTCTGTATAAATCAGTTCTGTGCAATGCTAAAAACAAATTCAGCAATGACAATAAACCGAGTAAACAGAAAAAAGGTATAGCTTTTATATATAACACATACGCTATTGTATATAACACGATCATAAAATTGCACACATTTTGGGTGAAGTTGTGCTGTACACCTACCTAATCAAATAGCAATGTGGACTGAATAAGTGTGAATGGCGTTGACTAAATACACTGAAAGCATGTGTGATGTTTGTGGTGTTTCCAGCATCTGCCGTCTCACTATTTGAGGACATGAACTTCATCTCTAGAGCTGCCCTGAGAGTCACTTCATGAGCATTTTACGGTTTCAATTGAAACATTCTTTCAGTATGTCATGTACATGTAAAGCCAAGCATTTCAAAATAAAGGTTTAGTTTAACTTGAAGATATATTGACAGAATTTAAATTACATTGGAATGTACTACTCGAAGTACTTCATTAAAAGTATAATAAAAGAATAATTTTTTATTGGCTGCATGGTGGCGCAGTGGGTAGCACAATCGCCTCACAGCAAGAAGGTCGCTGGTTCGAGCCTCGGCTGGGTCAGTTGGCATTTCTGTGTGGAGTTTGCATTTTCTCCCCGTGTTTGCGTGGGTTTCCTCCGGGTGCTCCGGTTTCCCCCACAAGTCCAAAGACATGCGGTATAGGTGAATTGGGTAAGTTAAATTGTCTGTAGTGTATGTGTGTGAATGAATGTGTATGGATGTTTCCCAGAGATGGGTTGCAGCTGGAAGGGCATCCGCTGCGTAAAACATATGCTGGATAAGTTGGAGGTTCATTCCGCTGTGGCGACCCCAGATTAATAAAGGGACTAAGCCGAAAAGAAAATGAATGAATGAATGAATGAATAATTATTTATTTACTTTTTTTAATAACTACACTAGCGTTCTTCCATTTTTTTTACAGAAATGACAGAAAATAACTTACTTCATAGGAAATTATTACTTAATTATTTACTTTCTTAAACCTTAATAAACCACTGTTAAAAGTAGAGCAAGACATGGTTAGGGAGTATGACTTTAAAACCAAAGGTACCAAGTTTGATTCCCAGTACTTGCAGCAATGGAATGTGTGGGGAGTGAATAAACATGGCTCTCTCCTGCATTCGATACCTAACTGAGGTAAAACCATACTTAACTTCACTTCACTAATAATAAGTATCATGGTTTTAAAAAGGGACAAACATTTTGATTGATCAAATGAATTACAAAGAAAAAAAAAATTCAAAACAGACAAAAATGTAAAGCAGGTTAACAAATAATTAATCTAGTATTTTGTAATCGACTCAAAACCGGTATTAATAATTCTACAATACAAAAGTACCAAAAAAATGTGGAATTATATTCTTATTCAAAGAAAAAGTTAAAATAACTTATATTATTAATTAATAAAAAAAACTTTTTTAGTTTATTTACTTTACATCAGCAACCTATATCTATTTCATGGCAAAATTACAAAATTAAATAATAAATATAAACAACTAGTGTGTCTTCACTCAACCCAGATAATTGTCAAAAGTACAATGCCGCTAAAGTAATCTTTTGAAACACCTTTAAGTACTATACCTTAACTCTATCGAGGTAAAGTTGGTTTTATATTCACACATTTGTTCGCTTTTTTTAACAGTGACAACTTGTGACACGCTACTTTGAATATTCAGTCTAAAATCGCATGCAAGTATGACTTCAAACATCATAAGCACTATTTAATTGCCTGTCAACACTGTTGTACTTTGATAGTCATTGGCTGCTAATATGATTTCCCCGTTTAGAATTAGCAATGGTCACCATGGTACTTTAAATATTCGGACTGAAATCGCATGCAAGTATGACTTCAAAACAACATCAGCACTATTTAACTGACTGTGAGCAATGTTGTACTTTGACAGTCATTAGCTGCTAATATGATTTCCCTATTTAGAATTAGCAAAGAATACTGTTCTGAAATTATATTATTAAGGAGAAAGTCCAGATGTATGAATATAAAAGCAAATTGACCTCAATCTTCATTCCTTGGTACACAACTTTCAGTATTATGTACAGTATCATCCATTAAAGTACCACTGTATAATAGCAATACAACAGTTACTGCTGTAGGACCATGGTATCCTAGTAACGTTAGTTCTATGCAAAAACAACACTGACGTTACATGTGTTCAAGCAGAACTGAAATACCTTTTTATGGACATTTAACGTTACTACCACAACAACAACATGATGATGATCACTCAGTACCATGGTAGAGTGAAGGTATCAGGTGGCAAACCCACAGAGCAGCTCTGCCTGTCTAAAACTGTCTTTGATTACACATCACACGGAGTTAATAAAGGGACTTGTACCTCCATCCTGATTTCATTCATGAACACAAGCAAATCAACTCACCGATACCGAAGGCTTTGGCGAACAGCCACCGCAGATTAGCCGCTATTTTGGCTCGGGCTGAATCATACATTTCCAGCGGCACGATCTCCAGCGCCTCGCCCGCCGCCTCCATCTTTCTGCGGGCATTGTCAGCACCCAGCTCCGCGTCCATCCCGAGACCACCGTCTGCAAACACACAAGGAAAACAACACTATCAAACAACCCAAAAAGACTCTTTAATGGGGGCATGTGGCGATTTATAACCTTTATATCATGCATTGGAAGCTGTAACTCATTTTTTAGCGTCTAAGCTAACTAGCCCACTAGTGTATATTTTATTCCAAGACTATCCACTTATATTTGTAATAAAATTAGACACTAACATGTATATTTATTACAAACAGCTGCCAGAGAAAACAATCCTAACCGCTCGTTCAATGGCAAAACAAGATAAGCTAGTCTGTGATTAGTTTATATGCAAAGTAACTAGCTAGCCATCGCCCAGGTAGCTAATAAACACCAAAATGTTGTATTAAAATGTTGAAACACTCACATGTAAAGGTAGATTTCACCATCTGTGAGGGCTGCTGTATTGACCGTAAACTGGTTTGCATGTTTTGACTGAAACAGTTAGAATCGGCTAACAGCTAATGCTGCTTAATGGGAGGTGGACTAGCAAACCGCAGCTAAACAACAGCCCCATTGTCGGCAATTAAAGAAAACAGACGCTTTTACAGCAACGTACCTTCCATGTAATGATTTATCAACAATCCACTCTGTCAGATCTGTGGGTGAGAGATGAGAGAAAGGGGTAAAAGGCTCCGAGGGGAATCATGAGGCCACGTTTAGTCCGAGCAGATACGAGTGTCGGTGGATGAATGACAAACCCCAGTGAGTGTGGATTCTAGAGCAGCCTTCACTATACAGCACACTTCAAAATAACACACTGACTAACTCTGTACGGTTTTAAACGCTTATTATTCACGCTTTACAGTTGTGGGTGAAAGGTATGCAGACATTTGTTATTAGGCCTGGTGGATTTTGTTGAGAAAAGTATACACCTGTTTTGTTTTTTTGTCATTGCAGTTCTGTTATACCTGTGTTTTTAAAAGATAATCAGAAATAGCCTACTTAAAGGATGATCGATACATACATACATACATACATACATACATACATGCATACATACATACATGGGCTACATACATACAGTTGAAGTCAGAATTATTAGCCCCCCTGTATATATGGGTAGATTGCATGACATGCAATTCTGCCTGTCCATAATGTCATATACTAATGAAAATTGTTTTTTTTTTTGTTAAAAATATAAACATATATGTGGTTCCTCCCACGATATATTTTTACAGCGTACCATATCTTTAGTTAATGTATGAAGAAATCTACTTAAAATTTTTATCTATACCTCAAAATTGTCATATGGTATGACTGTCCGGACCATGTTTGTCCTTAGTAATATGGCAATATATGTCAGCGAAGTATAAATAATTGATCGTTTTACTATTTAAATGAAAGAAAAAGGCTGTTTTAATAGACAGAGAAAGTGTTGATGCCTGTGCATATTTTCCAACACATTTCTAAAACATAATAGTTTTAATAACTAAATTCTAATAACTGATTTCTTTTATCTTTGCCATGATGACAGCACATAATATTTGACTACATATTTTTCAAGATGCTAGTATTCAGCTTAAAGTGACATTTAAAGGCTTAACTAGGTTAATTAGCAATGATTAGACAAGTCATTGTATAACCATGGTTTATTCTGTTGACAATCGATAATCAATACTGCCCGCTCTACCAAATGGTTGATCATATTTTGACTGTTTTAAATAATGACTGCTAAAGTCATTTAAAGGATGACTGTTTTAAATAATGGTGTACACTACACAGCATTGCTGGATTACAAAACAATCGAACAAACATAATCATGTTGCAATACTACACTTGTTTTCTTGTTTGGTTTTTTACAATAAAACCAAGATCATGTTAAATGGGAATCTGAAATATTTTATGGCATACTTCAAAAAATAAAGATGATTTAGTATTCAAAAATGTTTTATTTTGAATATATTTTTAATTAAATTAGTCTTACACTTCATATTTTCAGATTTTTCATAGTATATGTATTAATTCTGGTACTTTTACCATAAACCGACATATTAACCATTTGGTAGAGGCTGATATTTTAGAAATGATGGGATGAGTTGAAAAAAAAATGCATTGAGTATGTTAAATAGCGACATTAGCAGTTAAGAAATGCAATCCAATAATGTTTTTCTTGGTGCGGCAGTTAAAGGGTTAAGGGGGCTAATAATATTCACCTTAAAATGGTTTTTAAACAATTAAAAATATTAATATATTATAGGAAATACTGTGAAAAATTCCTTGCTCTGTTAAACATAGTTTGGGAAATATAAAACTAATAAATAAAAATCACAGCAGGGCTAATAATTCTGACTTCAACTGTACATACATGCATACATACATACAGTGCTCAGCATATATGAGTACACCCCATTTTGAAAATGAATATTTTTCTCCATTTCTCAGTGAATATGGGTATCATATATTGGTGCATTTAAACAAAACAGATTTATTAAACAGATATATTTATTAAAATAATATTTTAGTCACAGAAGATCTTTAGAAATGGGCAGATAATACATTTAAATTCATGCAAAATATTGCAAAAAAAAATTACAAACTGCAACATTTCAACAAAATTGTCTATATTTTTTGTTTCTCTTGATTTTTGCTATTTTTGAATATTGTATTTAATATTTTTCCCTAACATATACATTTGGGCTACTCATTTTTGAACCATTATTGTAAGTTATTTTGTTAGATTCGCTCCAGATTTGGCTTCAGTACTGACTAAACTAATGTATATGCACAAATATAATATTGTAAAGCATCCTAAAATATTCATTTAAATGAGCGATTTGTTGTGGGTGTACTCATATATGCTGAGCACTGTACATACATACAGCTGTGCACATAACCTGATTTTTAGTTATTTGTTTGCTTTACGTTTTATTCTCTAATTTTGCAAACTACTAATGTCATTTCTTCCCAATTTAAAATAAACACGTTGTCATTTACAACTTAAAATAACAGTTATAAGAAATCAATAACCCTGGTTTTAAATCACAGGTGTTATGCTGCATGTCAATATGAACCAAAATCTCTGAGGAATGTTTAAAGCGCCTTGTTAAAACTGGGTTATGAATATTTAAAGCAGTTCTGCAGGCAAAATTTGTTCCAATCCGATGCTGTCAAGGTGCACCTATAAAGTGAAAATGCTTTGATTGGTAACCCTTTCTTAATTTAACACCACTCACTGAATTTAGATACATACTGTACATAAATATTGTACCTATAAGACTCTCTGTCAGGACATATCAGCATTGATTTTAGTTGTTTAATTGAAGACAAACCCCTCTTCTTGGATGCAACATGTTAACAGGTAGAATTGAAGGGATAGTTTACTCATTCATTCATTCATTTTCTTTTCGGCTTAGTCCCTTTATTAATCTAGGGGCGCCACAGCGGAATGAACCACCAACTTATCCAGCATATGTTTTACGCAGCGGATGCCCTTCCAGCCGCAACCCAGCTCTGGGAAACACCCACACACACCCATTCACACACATACACTACGGACAATTTAGCCTACCCAGTTCACCTGTACTGCATGTCTTTGGACTTGTGGGGGAAACCGGAGCACCCGGAGGAAACCCACGCTAACACGGGGAGAACATGCAAACTCCACACAGAAATGCCAACTGACCCAGCCGAGGCTCGAACCAGCGACCTTCTTGCTGTGAGACGATCGTGCTACTCACTGCGCCACCGTGCAGCCCCTGGGATAGTTTACTCAACAATTAAAATTCTGTCATTATTTACTTTTGTTCCAAACAAGTATAAGGTTGAAAATATTTTGAAGAATGTTGCCAGTAGTCAGTGGGCATGGGACGATAACCGGTTTTAAGGTTTACCAGTCAAGGTTTTAAAACCGTTAACATTTTCTGTTTTACCTCTCCTAAGGTATTTGTAAATTGTTTTACATGTATTTGATTTAGTTTTTTAGGGCAGCAGTATCTCCAGCAGAAATGACCCTCCACATCAAAAGCTACTGGTCAGTCCATGATTCAGGAAACATGTGAAAAACATAGAGCTGAACAGTGCAGTGACTTTACTTTATATCCACAGAAGAGAAAGATGCCTTTTCAAGTTTACTGCTCCAAAGTATTTGAACTGTAAAAATAAAATATACCGTGTTCAGTGGGGAAAAAAACCCAGACATTTAAAAAGAACATATCTTAGAGCAGTAATCACAGTACCGTGACATTGCGTAACCGTAAGGTTATTATACCGTCAGAATCTTATACCGGCCCATGCGTAGTAGCCAATGACTTCCATAGTATTTATTTTTCTTACTACTGGTGTCATTGGTTACCAGTTTCCAACATTCTTTGAAACATCTTCTTTTGTGTTCAACAGAAAAACACATTTTTGGGTGAACTATCCCTTTAAGGAATGGAATATTGGTTTCTGCATTGTTGCAAGAATATATAATTCATTCATTTATTTTCCTTCAGCTTAGTCCGTTATTTAGCAGGGGTCGCCACAGCGGAATGAACTGCCAACTATTCCAGCATATGTTTTATGCAGTGGATGCCCTTCCAGAGACAACCCAGTACTGAGAAACACCCATACACTCTCACATTCACACACGCACTCATACACTACGGCCAATTTAGTGCATGTCTTTTTGACTGTAGGGGCAACCGAAGCAGAACATGCAAACTCCACAAAGAAATGCCAAACTGGCCCAGCCGGGACTTGAACCAGCAATCTTCTTGCTGTGAGGCGACAGTGCTAACCACTGAGCCACCATGCCACCCAGTATATATAACATTTTGTATTATTATTATTAAAGGGCCTCACAGTGGCGCAGTGGGTAGCACGTTCGCCTCACAGCAAGAACGTCGCTGGTTCGAGCCTCGGCTGGGTCAGTTGACGTTTCTGTGTGGAGTTTGCATGTTCTCCCTGTGTTGGCGTGGGTTTCCTCCGGGTGCTCCGGTTTCCCCCACAATTCCAAAGACATGCGGTACAGGTGAATTGGGTAAGCTAAATTGTCCGTAGTGTATGAGTGTGAATGGGTGTGTATGGATGTTTCCCAGAGATGGGTTGCAGCTGGAAGGGCATCCGCTGCGTAAAACATATGCTGGATAAGTTGGCGGTTCATTCCGCTGTGGCGACCCCAGATTAATAAAGGGACTAAGCCGAAATGAGAATGAATGAATGAATTATTATTATTAATGTAATAATTATTTTATATGGAATTTCCATCATGACACCTCAACACTGATTCACAGAGCGATCATTCACCTCCCTGCACTGCCCAGCTTTGTGTCTTACAGGCAACGCAATAACAAACACTGCAAAACACACTGCCTATGACTTATTAATGTGGAGACATATATCTTCGCCCAAACTATACTGCCAAAACATGCTGCAGATGCAGAGGTGCGGCCATTGTAGATTACGCAACGGTATGCTGATGCAGTATTTAAATGAATGCTAAGAAAATATGAATCCATGCTCTATCTCTCAAGGCTGAAATTGAACAGGATGCTCACAAACTTGATTGTAAGTCAATTTAAATAGAATTTATATCCTTCAGTCAGGGCATGCATTTAGGCTCAGGAGATATTTTGTAATCAATTAAAAGCATTTTCTTTTGTTTTTGTTGTTGTTGTTGTTGTTGCTCTTGTTATTAAAGCAAGGTGAGGCAATAATACCCATGTACAGTTGAAGTCAGAAGTTTTAGACCCCTTCTGAATTAGCCCCTTTGTATATTTATTCCCCAATTGCTGTTTAACAGAGAGAAGATTTTTTCAACACGTTTCTAAACACAATAGTTTTAATAACTCATTTTTTAATAACTGATTTCTTTTATTTCTTTTCTTTTATACATTATATTTTACTAGATATTTTTCAGAAAACTAGTATTCAGCTTAAAGTGACATTTAAAGGCTTAACTAGTTTAATTATGGCAAGTTAGGGTAATTAGGCAAATTATTGTATAATAGTGGTTTGTTCTGTAGACAATCAAAAAAAAATATTGCTTAAGGGAGCTAATAATATTAACTTAATAAAAATTGTAAAAATACTAAAACCTGCTTTTACTCTAGCCGAAATAAAACAAATACGACTTTCTTCAGAGGAAAAGATATTGTAGGAAATACTGTGAAAATTGCCTTGCTCTGTTGAACATCCTTTGGGAAATGTTTGAAAAAGAAAAAAAAATAATCACAGAAGGGCGAATAAATTTCTCTTGGTAACATTCAACATGCCCAAAATCTCCTGCAGGGCTCTGGTTGTGCAGGGTCCTGTCCTCCGAAATCAATGTTTGTCTAAATTGACACTGGATTTATTAGACTGATGGCTGGGGACCAGAACAGATGCTGAACGGATGCTTTCTACTTAATGAAACGGTGACAAAAGGTAAATCAAGCCTTTCGACAGTCCATCAGCCTGAAACTTACACTGTGGCAGTACTGTGAAGACAATAGAAATCAAATTACAGTAAAAAATAAACAGTAATGAGCTGCCTATTTTAATTATACAAACAATAATTTTAACATTAAAGGAAAACTCAATTGTTTTTTAATTTAGGCTCATTTTACAACTCTCCTAGAGTTAAACAGTCAATCTCCAGGTCTGGCGGGTGCACTTTTAGCTTAGCTTAGCATAGATCATTGAATCAGATTAGACCATTAGCATCTCACTCAAAAATGAACAAAGAGTTTAAATAATTTTCCTACGTAAAGCTTCTATAATATCATTGCACCTGCTGCAGCCGTTGTACGGCAACAAAGTTCCTTGATTATAACATCAGAATGATAGTATAGCCATATCAGCCTAGAAAATAGCAACATTTATTTTTTTTGTTGGACTTAGTACATGATGAAGCTACAGAAGAGTTAAACTTTAAGTATGAAAATGATTAAAATAACTCTTTGGTCATTTTTGCGCGAGATGCTAACGGTCTAATCAGATTCAGTGACTTATGTTAAGCTAAGCTAAGCTAAAAGTGCTCCATCAGACCCGAAGATCGGCTGAATAGATTCAAAAATGGTGAAACTTTTCCAAAACTTTTTCTAAAAAGTGTTTTAAAGTGTCCCTTTAAGACAGGGGTCACCAATCTCAATCCAGTAGGGCCAGTGTCCCTGCAGGGTTTAGCTCCAACTTGCCTCAACACACCTGCCTGGATGCTTCAAGTATACCTAGTAAGACCTTGATTAGCTTGTTCAGGTGTGTTTGATTAGGGTTGGAGCTAAAATCTGCAGGACACCGGCCCTCCAGGAACAAGTTTGGTGACCCCTGCTTTAATAGTTGGAGCAGAGCCCTATACATGTCATAATTCGGTACACTGTTAAAAACTGCTGCCTTTATTTATTTTAGTTAAATCAAATTAACTTTTCTAGTCATCTCAACTTACATAAATCAAACCGGCTGAAAATATTAAGTTAAATTTTGTATAGGGGAGGCACGGTGACTCAGTGGTTAGCACTGTCGCCTCACAGCAAGAAGGTCGCTGGTTCGAGTCCTGGCTGGGCCAGTTGGCGTTTCTGTGTGGAGTTTGCATGTTCTGCCCGTGTTGGCGTGGGTTTCCTCCGGGTGCTCCGGTTTCCCCCCCAGTCCAAAGACATGCGCTATAGGTGAATTGAGTAAGTCAAATTGTCCGTAGTGTATGAGTGCAAGTGTGTATGGGTGTTTCCCAGTACTGGGTAGTGGCTGGAAGGGCATGCATAAAACACATGCTAGAATAGTTGTCAGTTCATTCCGCTGTGGCAACCTCTAAAATAGAGAGTAAGCTGAGGGAGAATGAATGAATGAATGAATTTTGTATAACTTAAAAATTGTAGTTGAAACCTGATTAACTTATCAAAATTAAAGCAACATAAAAAGTGTTGTCTTGACTTCTTGTCATTACATTTGTTACCGTGTATATAACTCCTATAATGCAAATCAAAAGTGTGAATAAACTAAACAGCCATGAATCATTGGCTACAGTCTTTTTTACAGTTTATGTAGATGCAACCCCAGCATCGATTATTACTAATATTATAACTATCTGTATCTCAGTTAAGGAAGGGAGATTTCTGGCTTTGACCTAAATTCTGAATATGCATATACTGTAAGTACAAATCTTTACATCTTTGTCATGTAAACAAATCCTAAGTGGCTTTGAACATGATATGGTTGTTGTTGTCAAACGGGCTGGTTTGCTTTTCAGAAACTGCTGATCTACTGGGATTTTCATGAACAACCGTCTCTAGGGTCTACAGAGAAGGATCTGTCGTTGTTGAGGTCAGTGGAGAATGACCAGACTGGTTGTAGAAATACAACAACAGCATCTCTGAACATACAATTCATCAAACCTTGTAGATAAGCTACTGCATCCGAAGAAGAGCACAATCAGTCAAAAACAGCAACCTGAGGCTAAAACACACACAGGCTTAATAAGATATAACAGACGACTGGTTGCCTTGTCTGATGAATCTCAAAATCTGCTAACACTACATTGGATGGTACATTGGGGCAAAATTTGGCCTAAAAAACATATTTAGTGAACTCATTGTTGTGATGCCGACTTCCAACATGGAGGATAAATGGTTAGTTCACTTAAAAATAAAATCTGCCATCATTTGCTCATCCTCCACTTGTTTCAAACCTGCTTCAATCTATCTCCAATAAATGCTCCATAATCTTGCATTTACCGCATCACCACAGATGTTTATATCTATGCTGCATCACGTGGATTCGCCTTTTCAGCAGCAGATGGCGCTGATGATTTCCATTTGTGCTTCAGCAGATGGCGCTGCAGGACGATGCGATTAAACAATCAGCAGTTGCTAGAAGAGATACAGCTGCGTCCTGAAGTTAACTCGAATTATTCATATTATTTATTAAATTATTAATTAATTGTGTTTTATTAACGTCTACCCCTACCCAACCCTAAATCCAATTACCACAGTAATGTAAAAACAGTATTTACACAGAGTATTATTCATATTATTTATTAAATTACCCATTAAATTGTATTTTATTAACGTCTACCCCTACCCCAACACTAAACCTACCCCTCACAGTAATGTAAAAGTATTAATTATTGTTGTACAGTGTCACAAAAAATATGCTATATTGACGTGAGCATCCGCAGCTGTATCCCTTCTAGACTTTACCTCACATCGTCACGCAAGTTTGTCATTCCTACGATTCATTATAATACTTAAAAAGACAAAAACAATACAAAAACTGAACTGAACCCCTTTTCCTGATTTAATCGAACCTTGATTGATATAACAAGAAGATATATTCAGGGTTCCCAGTCTTAGCTAAGTATCAAATCCCCGGACTAAAAGCTGAATTTCCATGACTTTCCACTTCCCATAATGAACCGGAAAAACAGGCTGATGTGCGTTATTTCTTTGCATAATATTAAAATGTTTTGAGCTTGAATATACTTATAGCTTGAATGTACTTTACTGACCACTATGATAACAATGGATACTTTACCTCAGATTTTGAAAAATAAACAGATAAATCTGACGTACTGTTTGCTTGGCTCCCTCTTCGATAGTTTCACAGACTTTACATATACTTTTTGAAACCCAGTCTTTGAAGTGGACATTTTGAAGCCAAAACTCCTAAAATATATTTACAATATATAATATATATTGTCCTGGCATGTTTGTCCTAGTTAACAGGTAGGCCTAGTCTTCTGGTTACTGCATTTGACTGAGCGTGAAAGGAATAAAATGGAGCTGAATAATAGACTAAAGATAACAAAAGGCATAAAAATCCTATACATATAGGGATTTTAAACAAAAAAAACAAAAAAACTTTCAATGTCTGGAATAATAGACCTTTTAAAAGTCCATGATATTCCAGAAATTCTGTGACCTGTGAGAACCCTGGATAATAGCAACAGCTATTCAATTCACCTTTATTTCTATAGCACTTTTACAATGTAGATTGCGTCAAAGCAGCTTAACATAGTAGTTCTAGTAAAGTGAAACTGTCAGTCAGTTTTCAGAGTTAAATTTCAGTTTAGTTCAGTTCAGTGTGGTTTAATTTTCACTACTGAAAATCCAAACACTGAAGAGCAAATCCATTGATGCGCAGTCCCAAACCAAGCAAGCCAGTGGCGACAGTGGCGAGAAGCAAAACTTCACCAATTGACGAAAGTGAAGGAAAAAAAAACCCTCAAGAAAAACCAGGCTCAGTTGGGCACGACCATTTCTCTTCTGGCTAATCTTCTTGTGCAGAGCTGGAGGGCTGGAGAATGCTGGATGCCCATCGTGGAGAAGCTGCAGGTGTGAGCAAGGCACTGGCGGGTGTTCAGGCTGGCCCACGAGATCAATGCGGAGACTCGTCTGTCACTGGGGTCTTTCAGGAATCAGTCTCATGCTCTTTACTCCTCCATGACCGCCACAGCATCTGCTCAGGATACAGCCTGGTCTAGGATTATGGAGACCTCTAACCATAGCATTGCTAGCATGGCCAAAATGCTGTATGCTACTGTGTTTGAGTTAATGTCATGGTTTAATCCCTGATACAAATAAGGAGAAATACAACAAAAAAGACTGAATTCTGAATACACAATGGGATCTTTTATTATTCATAGAAACTGTACAGACAGTAGAACTTACAAATACTCTGCATGTAAACTACACTTTTGCAGATTGGTAATATTTACAGACATTTTATAATCAGTGCTGTTCGAATCCGATGAACTCAGAAGTTCTGATGGCTTAAAGAGGATATATATGACACCACCACCATATCCCTCTAGGGTCCTTTTAACTTGTTTTTATGGAACATTATTGGTGGTCAATAAATATCAAGTCAAAAATCATCTAATGTTATTCTTTATGGTGTATCCTCTAATAATTTTCGTGTATACATATTCTTAGATTCATCTCTACTCAGTGATACTGAGAAAAAAAAATAGACGTTCTGCGTATGATAAAAAACATAACTACATAGCATTAAAATAGTTCAAATTTCCATGGCACACTTAAGATTTCTGAAACAAAATCCTGTTTACATGACAACGCATAAAATATATCTATATACATCAGCCATAGGCTCAAACCAAGATACAAAACTGGAAGTACAGTAAAGAGAAGTTCAATTTGAAACACCTCATAAATCCCAGACACTTGTTGGCCACGTGACCAGTTCTACAAAACCAGAGGAAAGATACAAGGAACTTGACGTTACGACTTGTTTCATACAAGCGAATGTCAAGTATTTCCTGTGAATAGCTCAGATCCTCACTTTCACATCCACGCTCACAGTGGACGTTTACAAAAATCTGCATTTGCAAGAGTTTATTATACAAGAAACGGAGAAAGAAAGAGAAGAAAAATCACTTTGAACTATACAAATGTTCAATTATAATACCACTACTTATTTGTAGTATAAACCTTGCGACGCACACATACCAGCCTAACGAGAACGAATATCAGAAACCATAGCAAATTCATTCGTCTTCTAGTAACGGAAAAGCAGCTTGTTTCAGACAACATAAATCTACTTTAACACTGAAGTTTGTTGTACAAAAACATGCTCTCGAAAATGCCTGTACACGAACTTCGCATTTGTACAAAGGTTTTACAATATTAGTTCAAATAAAACTGAAAGATGGCCGATCAACTAAAAAAAAAAAAAACATAAAATAAAAATACAGGCATATTTTAAGACCAATAAATACCCAGTGTGTACATTTGATTACAGTGTATTACTGTCAACAGCACTGACCTTCATTCTTTAAAGTCGGCATGAAATGTAAATAGTAGTGCTTGTTATAAATGATGTATCGGTGAACTTCATTATTTTGTAAAAACAAATTACCCCTCATAATCTTTAATCAAGAACCATAACCTTCCCTCCCCCCTCAAAACTTCTGGTCACATGGTCTGATTTAGGGTCGGGGCTATCAGTGCAGGTCTTGTTTTGTGAATTTAGCTCCTCGTTCGCGTCATCGGGCATCTGAAAACATTTAATTTGACCGACGGGGATTCCGCTGGACTAGTGTTGTGACGATACTGAATTTTGATACCAATCGGTACTGCAATTTTCATAATCTTTATTTCATAATAACGCTCATAATCTTTAAACAAAAAACACATAACCTTACCTCCCCCCTCGAAATGACTTTTCTTCACTTTTGGTCACATTGTCTGCCTTTAGGGCGGAGCTATCAGTCCCTTAGGGCGGGGCTATTGGTGCAGGTCTCGTTTCACATGAGCTAGTGGTTCCAACAAATATAGCACGATTTCGTTTGTAAAATTTCAGTTATCCCAGTGGACTAGTGTCGTCATGATACTAAAATTTCAGTACTGATTGGTAGTGCAAGCTCCGCGAAGAAACTCAACACAAAAGAACATAAAAACCTACTGCCAGCTAGCGTTACGGAAGTGTTACTGCAGAGCAACACAAACAGCGCACAGAAGTATAAATGCACGGCTACGCGCAAGGCAATCGCCATGGGTCACGGGGATCACTCAACGCAGAAGTATAATCCAGCCTTAATCCTCCACAACTCAGCGCAAACTGGCATTCAAATATTACCCAATTTTGCAAAGCTTCTAATGATCCATTTGGACAAAATCAGGCCCCGCCCTACATTTTTTTCCTAATTTCACAAACTGTTTCAATTGGATGTAAGTTATGATATAACAATTTTAACTTCCATTTCTTGCCGACTTTAAGATTTAATTTCTTGTGCCCAAATTTAAAAAGAAATGGTGACGAATATATAAATAACAAAATGTCAATAAATTAAAGAAAACAAATGGTTAGTACAAGAGGCATAGAAAAGACCCTTCAGTATAAGCAGGCTTATGGAATGTGCCTTCATTTAGCAAAACTCATTGTTCTACTTGAATTGCTCTGGCATGTGTCCGATTTGCGACTGCATGCTGGTGGGAGGACTGGAAATACCCTCCGACCAGTCGGACATGTTGGAATTGGGCGATGAGCTGGACCACTGATCTGGAGAACCGGGAGATGGTGTGAGGAAAGGATGGTGGTCAGGCACTTGGAGTTGGTGGTTGGGAGTATTGGCGTCCAATGCGGGAGTGTAACTGTGCTGGGAAGGTGGCGTCAGGAACTGCGTGCCCGCCATGCTGGACCCCAGAGAGGACGGGTTGAGCAGCTGGGTCTCCTGGGGGATTATAGTGTGGATGGACATGCTGTTCCCTGCACTCTGCTGGAGCTCCGGTCCACCCAGATCACCCCCGATGAAGTTCTGGCTCTGGCTCTGCAGCTGGACACCGGTCTGCTGGGGCCGCGGCTGCATGCTCTGCTGCATCTGCTGCATTAAATGTGTGTTTTGCAGGCTTTGATAGTTCATCATTTGAGAGAGCGTGGCAGGGCGGCCATTGTGGTGCGACGTCATCAAGCCCGATTGATGAAGGTTGGCTTGACCTGAGGCATTCCTCATGGCTGCGAATTGGTTTTGCGGAGCCATGCTACCATGCATCCGCCCTAGCCATTCGCATTGGCCATTCATGACGTTTGCACCGTTCGATCCGGCCACCGGAAGATGAGTAAGACGTGGAGGCAATGGATCAAACTGTATATGGGAAAGATCTTGGTTGTTGCCAATTCCAAGATGGCCAACACCCATGTGGGTGTCTGAGATTCCCTGTAGCTGATTGAGCGACATGGAGGGCGATTGTTGGAAAGATGATGTCATCAGGGGTGGCGAGGCGACATCAGATATATACCCGTGAGGTGACTCTAGGGAATCGACTGGAGAGAGAACAGCTGAGCTGTCTAATATGTTTCCCTTTCCGTCTTGCGCTTTCTTCTTTTTGACTTTCATATCTTTGCCGTCTTTGCAGCCGATGCCTTTAGTGCTGGGCTTGCGGGGTTTTCTGCTTTGCACTGAGGGCTTCATGTTGCCCATGAAGCCGTTGGGGGAGCAGAGGGGTGGGGAGAGGGTGGTGCAGAGCGGGGCGCTGTGCATGGGAGGACTGCGCACCAGGTTGTATTCGTCGATGAGGCGCACAATGTCATGATGCATTCTGTCCTGAGCGATGTCCCGCGGGAGTCGATCCATGTGGTCGGTGATCTCCCGGTTAGCGAAATGCTCCAGAAGAACTTTAGCCGTCTCGTAGCTTCCTTCCCTCGCCGCCAGGAAAAGAGGAGTCTCCTCCTGAACATGGGAAAATAATTGGTTAGGCACAAGCATTATGTCCATGGCTTCATTATGTTCAACCAAACCAAGTACAAACTCTCAAGTTATTTAAACTTTGTGCGAGTTTCTTATTCTGCTGAACACAAATATTTTTAGGAATGTTGGTAACCAAACAGTTGATGGTCCCAAAATACTTCCATAATATTTCTGTGGTCCCTAACTACACTATTTCTTTGTCCTAAGTACACTTGATGAGCAACGTGACACCCAATAAAAGGTATCTTTTTCATGTTAAGCCAAGTTTTTGTCCTAGCCATCTGCGACAGCGATGCATGGAATGTCTAATTTAGTAACAGAATCTATTTTATGTGACACCACGGCAAAACAACACCATACACTACTATGCCAACAATCACCTCAGGTACTTATTATGCACTTTGTTAAGTGTTAAATGCTACCAATGTGAGTTTGAACACCATTTTACATGACGTTTATTACCATAGTGCTGAAAGCAGCAGCAGATAGTTCACCACAGATCTTGAAAATTAAATAACTAGCAAACGGTTTGCAAATGAAAGTCAGAACTCAAACCACATCAGTCACACAGCTTATGTACTTTTAATAATGTTAAATAGGTTATGTTTTAATTAGATTATAACCCTTATTGGAAGTGCAGTGGCTGATATTCAAATGAATGCTTGGGATTTAAATGTTGTTGTTGTGTTGTGTCGCATCGCGTTTGGTATCGCAACAACATTCTTTAAAATATCTTCTTTTGTGTTCAAAGTCATGCAGGTTTGGGACAAATGGAGGAATGGAGTAAATGATGACAGGGTTTTCAGTTTTGGCCAAATTGCCCCTTTAAATGTGATATGTGTTGCGTCTACCTGAACATAGCATTATAGAAAAGAATCAAGTGATGCTCACCTTATTGTTCTGCATATCTTTATTTGCTCCATTCTTAAGCAATACCATCACTGCATCTACATTGTTCACAGCCGCTGCCCAGTGAAGAGCAGATTTACCTGTGTGTCACCAACAGAAAACACTTCAGCATGTCCTCTATTACAGTACATTTAATGAGAAAATCTAAATATAGTAACAAATCTGACATATGATGATGTTTGGATTAATTCTTCACTAGCCATCAAAAGTAACAAAGAAATAAAATAAAAAAGAAGTAAACACCAAATTTTTTAAGGATATTTAATGAAGGTTTAAAAGAACAACATTTTTGTTTTTGCACTTTATGTAACATTACAAATGTCTTTAATTGCATTTGTAAACTGTTTAATACCGAAATTAAATTAAATAAATATTGAAAATAAAACAAATATTAATAGTAAACTACAATTTTCTTACATTTTAAAATGTTTTTAAGGAATTTATTCCTTTGTATCACATGATCATTCAGAAATCATTCCAATATACTCATTTGATACTAAATAATCATTTCTTATTATTATCAATGTTAAGAATAGTTGCTAACATTTTTTTATATAATGATTTTTTTCAGGATTTTATTGAGAATAAAATGTTCAAATGTTTACATTTTTTGACACTTCACAAATTTCTTCACTCATTTTTGGATTGGTATAATACAGAATAAGTATTAAATAATTATATATTTCATTCATTCATTCATTTTCTTTTCGGCTTAGTCCCTTTATTAATCTGGGGTCGCCACAGCG
>CAIGQW010054063.1:796911-819409 GCA_903798125.1 Danio choprae | reverse complement strand
TGGAGTTTTTCTTTTATTATTTCAGCCAATAGGATTGCAAAAAAATTGCTCTCCCAAATTGCTCTCCCATTCACTCTGCTCTAAGTTTACCCAACTATGATCACTTCCGCTACTGAGAAACCTGGAAATGTGAAAAGGGTCCATTCACAATGAAGATTATTGCTAACCACCAGATCCTCTTGACTTACCTCACAGGAGTATCCGCCCAGGTAGTCAGTGCAAGTTGCTCCATTCTGGCACGGATTGGGAATGCATTCATCCACCTGCTCCTCACAGTAGCTGCCTGTGTATCCGGCCTGACAGTGACAATAGTGTGTGTTTCCAGCGTCCAGACACTGGCCAGAGTTACGACACAGCCGGACCACATCTACACCTGAAAATCAGGAGAAGCAAACATCTCAAACACTGAACAGGCTTGGCAGAAACCAGCGGTAAGTGGCAAGAGTATACAGTTGAAGTTAGAATTATTAGCCGTCCTGAATTATTAGCCCCCCTATATATTTTTTTCCCAATTTCTGTTTAACGGAAAGAAGATTTTTTCAACATAGTGTTAGTAATAGTTTTAACAACTAATTTCTAATAACTGATTTATTTTATCTTTGCCATGATGACAGTACATAATATTTTACTAGATATTTTTCAAGATGCTAGTATTCAGCTTAAAGTGTCATTTAAAAACATAAGTAGGTTAATTAGTCACCTATGGTAATTAGGCAAGTCATTGTATAATAATGGTTTGTTCTGTAGACAATCTAAATAAAAATATTGCTTAAAGGGGTTAATAATATTGACCTTAAAATGGTTTTAAAACAATTGAAAACTGCTTTTATTCTAGCCGAAATAAAACAAACAAGACTTTGTCCAAAAGAAATAATAATATAGGAAATATTGTGAAAAATTCCTGAATCTGTTAAACATCATTTGGGAAATATTAAAAAAAGGAAAAAAAAGAGGGCTAATAATTTTGACTTCAACTGTATTAGGCCCATTCATATAAACAAACCTTGCTGTTTGGCGGCCACCTCGCAGGAAACACTGGGGACGTCACAGTATAAACCAGTCCAGCCTGTCTGACACTGACAGCTGTATCTCGTGCCGCTCTGTCTGCAGATCCCTCCATTTTTACAGGGAGACGGTTTACACCAGTTCACCAGCTCCTGCAAGACAACAGTTCATCTATGTCAATGATTTAACTAGTGTATCCACACTCAAAAAATTACTCTTGCATCTTGCTGTTAAAACAGCATAGTCTCTCAGTACTGGGTTGCGGCTGGAAGGGTATCCGCTGTGTAAAAACTATGCTGGAATAGTTGGTGGTTCATTCTGCTGTGGCGACCCCTGATAAATAAGGGACTAAGCCGAAGGAAAATTAATGAATGAATTAAACAGCACATTCTTACGTTTTTGTTCGGACAACTTAATTGTTTCATGTTCAATCCACTTAAATTGGTAAAAAGCGATAAAGTTAACTTAATAGATTTGTGTTGGGACGGCATGAAGGAATTGTTTGGAAACCAGCCTTGTTTTTTACAGTGCACGAGTTTAAATGATGAGTGAGATTTTGTATATTAACTTAGAATTCAATACAATATTATTTAATTTTATTATGTTATTTTTATGCTGTTTTTAATTTGATAGAATTTCATTTGCTTTTAATATATTTTAATTAAATTATATATTTTTCTTTTATTATTTATTTTAATTTAGATTATTCATTTATTTTCCTTTGGCTTAGTTCCTTTATTCATCAGGGGTCGCTACAGCAAAATGAACCGCCAACTTATCCAGCATATGTCTTACACAGCTGATTCCCTTCCAGCTGCAACCCAGTACTGGGAAACACCCATACATTTTGACATTCACACACATACACTACGACCAATTTAATTAATCCAATTCACCTATATCGCATGTCCTTGGACTGTGGGGGAAACCGGAGCACCCGGAGGAAATCCACACAAGCACGGGGAGATCATACAAACTCCACACAGAAATGCCAACTGACCCAGCCGGGACTCGGACCAGTGACCTTCTTCCTGTGAGGTGACTGCTAACCACTGAGCCACCGTGCTGCCCCTCCTAATGTTAATGTTAAACGTTAATGCATTAATTAACACTAACCAAAAATAAGCAAAACCTCTTGCAGTATTTAATAATATTTTGCTTATCTTAGTTAATGGAGAAAAAACTATTTGTTGTTCACTTTTTGTTCATTAAATAATATTAATAATAATTATATAGCAGGGCGTCTCAGTGTCGCAGTGGGTAGCACGATCGCCCCACGTTTTCCTCCGGGTGCTCTGGTTTCCCCCACAAGTCCAAAGACATGCGGTATAGGTGAATTGGCTAAGCTAAATTGTCCGTATGTATGTGTGTGAATGAGTGTGTATGGATGTTTCCCAGTGATGGATTGCAGCTGGAAGGGCATCCGCTGCGTAAAACATATGCTGGATAAGTTGGTGGTTCATTCCGCTGTGGTGACCCCAGATTAATAAAGGGACTAAGCCGAAAAGAAAATGAATGAATTAATTAATTATTAGGCAAATACGGTTCTTTAAATAATAACAAATACAAGTTTTTATTATAATAAAAATGTATTACTCAATGTTTAAATGTACACAAACTATGACTAATAAATGCTGTACAAGTATTTATAATGAGTTAGCTTATGTTAACTAACGCAATGAACTAATATTAACAAATAGAACATTCTTGCCAATTGTTTTATTTTAAAGAACATTAAGTAAAATAATAATTTGACCACAAACAGAACCTTTTCAACATGACAAAACATGACACAGCTTTTTTTGTAAGTAAATAAATGTATAACAGATGCAGTGAAAATGTTTTGTCCCCAAACACCCCTGTATCTACAGTTGAAGTCAAAATTAATAGCTCTCCTGTAATTTTTTTCTCTTTTTCAAATATTTCCCAAACGATGATTAACAGATTCAGGAATTTTTCACAGTATTTTCTATAATATTTTTGCTTCTGGAGAAAATCTTATTTATTTTATTTCGGCTAGAAGAAAAGCAGTTTGATTGTCTACAGAACAAACCATCTTTATACAATGACTTGCCTAATTAACCTAGTTAAGCCTTTAAATGTCACTTTAAGCTGAATACTAGTATCCTGAAAAGTATCGAGTCAAATATTATGTACTGTCATCATGGCAAAGATAAAAGAAATCAGTCATTAGAAATTAGTTATTAAAACTATTATGTTTAAAAATGTGTTAAAAATCTTCTTACCGTTAAAGAGAAATTAGGACAAATAAATATACAGCAGGGCTAACAATTCAGGAGGGCTAATAACTCTGACTTCAACAGTATATCAGTGATTTATTACCTGACAGTTAAGGCCGTGGTATCCCTGAGGGCAGGTGCACTTGTAGGTGCCATAGCTGTCCTGGCAGGTGCCTCCATTCATGCAGGGTCTGGAGTCACACTCGTTGATGTCATGCTGGCAGTAGTTGCCAGTGAAGCCTTTAGGGCACAGGCAAGTGAAGCTGTTGATGCCATCCACACATGTGCCTCCATTAAAACAAGAGCTGTTTAAGAAGAAGAAGAAGAAGAAGAAAAAAACAGATTTACTTCATCTTACAAAGGTCTGCAATGCTGCTCAGACTGCATTGTCATTTGTTTACCAGAGGGGGCGCTAGCGGACAACAGAAGAAGCAGTTTTGAGCTGTTGTTTTTTAAACACTTTATCATGAGGCAGATCAGTTAACTGGCAAGGCTAGAGTTTAACAATAAGGCTCACAATGATAGCTTCAGTGCTGTGCAGAAAAGATGTGTAGAGTGTGAAGCATTGTTTAGTGTGCGTCTATTACGACTTTGTTAATTAAGAGTTTTTAAGTTAATTTAGAGTTAAGAGATTTGTCCTATTGTCTCTTAGTAGTAACAATTGTCTGTTTTAGACAAACCAGTAGCTTGTTGGCAAAGATCAATATTTACAGTAGGGATGGGCGATGTTTTAACGTTCGCAATTTACTGGTAAAAATGATCCCAATGATAAGAACAAACAATTAGAGGCTAAGATTTACTGGCATACTTTTACTCTAAATTCACTTCATGACATCATTTGAGTGTTTAAAATAACTATTTGTGACCAGATGTGGTTTCATATCACAGAAGAAATTATTATTTTATAGTATGAGTGTTTTATAGTATTCTATACAGTGATAAAAGCCAATGCCGTTTAGCATTGTCTTGACGAACACAAATAAATAAATCATATATTGCCACAATTGTAAGTTTACATGTCTGTGGATGCATATAAATTATTGCCACTGATATCATTATAAAAATAAATCCCAGAAAATAGTCCATGTCACCCATTCCTAATTTACACTTAAAGGCACAATATGTAAGATTTCTTTTTATTAAAATATCCAAAAACCAATAGAATAGTTTTATAAATATACATTTTGTTGTCTTATATACGTACATTATCCCAAATGTTTCAAACATGTTTAAATGTTTGAAACATTTCTCAACTGAATGTTTAACATAATCTCAACTGAAACATGAAAAGAAGGCGGGGCATTAAAGTAGCTTGTCCACTTTAAAAATAAACAGCCAATAGCTTTTTGTTTTATCACGGGTCTGCCAGTGAGAGTGGTTGAGATGAAGAGCATCAAATGAAAAGCTAATTAGAAGCCCCATTGAAGTGGGAGGGGCATGTCAAATACAAGAGAGCAATTGATTGGTCAAGATTTGAGTATAAGGTGATGTGAAAAAATATAAATTTAGGAGGGATAAAATGTATTTAGCATGATAAAACATTGCTGCTTCTTCTCCACATGATCACTAACAGGAGAACTGGAAGCGGTGGACTATGGCATAATAAAAGCTCTGCTACTTTCCTGTTGAGTCGCGCTCGTCTCTCATCCGCACTTTTGTTTCACTTCCACGGCTTCATACTACCATGATAATAAGTGTTAAATACTTTAGCTCATCTATCAACATGATTTCTAGAGGAGTCCCGTAGGATGTAATGAATACAACAACTCCCACGATTCCAGACTCATTCACTGCATCATCAAATATGCCTTTGTTTGTTGTGAATACACACCCTCTTGTGGTGAAAATGACACACTGTGCCTTTAAGAAGTCATACAAATGGCACAAATAAGAGGCCTTTGGTTACCTCTCAGTACAGTCAGGTGTGTTGTTCTCGCAGTGAATCCCACTGAATCCAGGTGGACAGGTACAGGTGTAGCTGTTCACACAATCAGTGCAGTTGGCACCATTTTTACACGGGTTACTCTCACATTCATTAATGTCCTCCTCGCATCTGCCGCCCCTGAAACCCGGCAAGCAGGTGCAGGCGAAGGCGTTTACTGCGTCTTTGCAGAAGCCACCGTTACTGCAGGGGTCTGGAGGAAAAAAAGGATGCTGTTAAACATCGGGACGGGATCAACTAGATGGACATATGGGTGTAATGGACACTCACTGGGCTTGCAGTCATCGATGTCCGTCTCACAGTTGCGGCCCGTGTAGCCCGCTTTGCAACTGCACTTGTAGCTGCCAATGGAGTTTTGGCAGATGGCGTCATTTCGGCAAGGATTTTTAACACACTCGTTGATGTCCACCTCACATGTTTGGCCTACAATAAAGAAAGAGATGTATGAGTATGGAAAACTTTTTTTCACTTTTTAAAGTACTATATTGATTTTGTTAGCTCACGTTGCTGGTTTTGGGTGAAGAATTCATCTGTGCATGTCATTAAGAATTCATCAGTGCATGTCATTAAGAAAAAAAAAATTGTTTGCCCTAAATTGAAATTTGAAAATGCACTTTCTTTTAGTTTTCAGTTAAATTCTCAGATTAAGTCTGTCTGAGGGAACACCTCCAACTGTCAGTTTTGACAAAATACAGAAATGGTGAGGAGGAGGCGTCTGTTAGGTTGTAATAACTCTCCCAAAACCTTTTTCCCGATCTTTCTGAATGAAATGCCTACTTTACTACATCCAATCAGCTCCCAGTAGAAAAAACAAGCCACGCCCACTGTTTTTTCATTTAATATTCTAGGAACTGCATCACAATCTGGAAAAATAAAGGTCGTAGCTTCCGATTCATGCAACTTTAAGGAAAATCTTTACTAAAAGAGTTAAAGAGTTACTTTACTAAAAGATAAAGAGTTTTATCTTTTTGATCAGGGAAATGCGAAAATTGTCCTCATTGTCGTACTGACATTTACGACGGCATTTACTTTTACACTTTTTAAAATATTTGCAAGTTTCAAAGTGTTGTGTCCAATTTACATCATGACGTTATAACATAAAAATCTAAAAACATAAATAATACTATTTAAAGTTTTATTAATGTAAAATTCTTTTTTAAAATGTATTTATATGACACATTTATTGCCCAACAAAAAAATATATATTTACCAAAATGCATTTTGTATGTTTTTTTATTAAAAAAGAAATTGAGAAATATGTTTTAAATATATATATTACATTTACACAACAATACTTACTTCCTTACTTTCAGGGCCATTTATATCAAAGTTGATATTTAGCCGCACCATATTGGTGTTTCGTAACATCTAGTAGGCGAGTCGTTAGCTCAACGCTCAACCCCAAACCTGGAGGACTAGGACATACACGCTCATACACTACGGACAATTTAGCTTACTTAATTCACCTACAGCACATGTCTTTGGACTTTGAGGGAAACCGGAGCACCCGGAGGAAACCCACGCCAACACAGGGAGAACATGCAAACTCCACACAGAAATGCCAACTGACCCACCCGGGGCTCGAACCAGCGACCTTCTTGCTGTGAGGTAACAGTGCTACCCACTGTGCCACCGTGTCGCCCATTTACACAGCAATAATGTACAAAAGGTTGTATTTTAGCATAATCCTAAGTGTGTGTCATATGACAAAGCCTGGCAACCAGAGCTTTGAACAGCAGGTTTTACCTTTTGCCGATTGGTTAATTTATTTAGAAGGTATTGTTTAACAATAATACTCTTTCTCACATTAATGGACTTGGTATATCTCGTCTTTTATATGTTTACGTATTAAGTAAGGTCTCGGCTCACTTGTTTGCATTCTCCAGGCCACCAGGGGGCGCTTCGAGTGAGCCGAGACCTTACAAACGATAGTGAAGCTAGAACAAAATGTCCTGCTTGTATGTGTGTGGATCTTGTACCTTGCCATCCCTCAGGACACACACAAGAAAAGCTCTCATAGTCTTCGGATTCCTTGCAAACACCTCCATTCTTACAGGGTTTAGAGCCGCACGGGGCCAACAGGGTCTCACAGTTCTCGCCTGGAAGATAAAATATCAAAATACAGCATTAAAGATCTTTTTTTCAGCTCATAAAGATGTTTGCAGAAGACACTCCTCCTCTAAGAAGGCTTAAATTTAGAAAGTGACACTTTGTTTTAGCCTATGTTCTGTACCGAATCCTCTTTTCTCGACTGAGATTAGCCTAGCAAAGCAAAGCACATTTGGCCTATCTGTTTCCACGACTGGAGGAAGCCAGCAGGTTTTCCTGCCATTGTCTGGCCATTTGCGTTTCTGTGAGAGAGGAAGCAGGGCAAACAGGAAACATGACAGGCTCACGTTCCCACCCTGGTGCGATCAGATTTTTGTTATTCTTGATATGACGCCGTGTGGATTTTTCCAAACAGAAAGTGGCTGGGAATTAATATGATTTCTATTCCAGAGAGCGAACATCATTATCTGTCTGGTCAAATAACAGAGTGAGAGGAAAGAATGTGTCGTCTGCTGAAAACACGCTTTCCTGTATTGTCAACAGAGATACTTGAAGGGCTCATTGAGGAGCCATTGTCAACAAACAGGGACTAGATTGATGGAGGGAAGTCTCTTGACTCTCTGACCTAGAAATAGTAATTTAACAAGCAACAGTCTATACGAATATAGGCAAAAATGCTTTACAATAATGTTGTTTTCATTAGTAAATGTTACCTAATATATTTACTTTCGAAGTATTAGAGCCTGCTCGGCTAGACTACTCAAAGCTTCTTCCCACAGGCTGTTAGAGTCTTCAACTCCAGTCAATTTACTCCCCTCTGAAATCTCATCCACCCCCTTCCCCCCTTCCACATGCATTCCTGAGTATGTCCCATACAGGTGAGTAGACTTAACAAACCACCTGTAGAAAAGACACCCTCTCATCTCTCTAACTCTTGCACCAGGTTGCACATTTGCACTATAGACACTTTCTTAATCACTCCATGTCTCTTGGAAACATTGCGCATGTTTGTTTACATTAATACATTGACTAACATGAACTAATGGATACTTATTGTAACCTTACACTAACCTTAAGTGTTTAGTTTGACGTCTGCTTCTAGAATGAGGAAATCTTTGTTAACAGCTGTTTTAAACTAAACGTTTTTTGGCTATTAAGCAAACATCAAACAAAACAAATCAACTTCCTGTTTCAAACACGTCTACACATGAAAACAAGCAAACTGTCCAAATGTCATTGGAGTCTTTAAGCGACATTATATTTCTTTAAGTATTAGTCAGTACTTAAAAAATAATATAGTAACAAAAACATTAACTAAATAAAAATAAATAAAGGCGGCACGGTGGCTCAGTGGTTATCACTGTCGCCTCACAGCAAGAAGGTTGTTGGTTCGAGTCCCAGCTGGGCTAGTTGGCATTTCTGTGTGGAGTTTGCTCCCCGTGTTGGCGTGGGTTTCCTCCGGGTGCTCCGGTTATCCCCACAGTCCAAACACATGCGCTATAGGTGAATTGGATGAACTAAATTGGCTGTAGTGTATGAGTTTGTGTGTGAATGTGAAGAGTGGGTGTTTCCCAATGCTGGGTTGGGGCTGAAGGGGTATCTGCTACTATAACCAGAAGAAAAATGAATGAATGAATGAATGAATGAATAAAAATAAATAAATATACTAATTTATTTAAATATTTTGATAACAAATTTGTTTGGGGTAAGATAACATACAGATAAGCATTAGTTTATGGTTTTATTTCTCTGTTTTTATCATTTTCTCTATTTGTTTTTACTAAATATTACTCTGTCTTACGTACAGCACTTTGGTCAGACTTGTGGCTGTCTTTAAATGTGCTTTATAAATAAATGAACTTGAACTAATACAAATATTAAACCTATTTTGTTATATTTTATTTTATGTTTGATTTATTTGTGATTTTATGAATTCATTATTAGCTTTTCATCACCTTTCGAATTCCCAATGATGCACAAGCTGCAGTGTCAAATCTCTTACCAGTGTAAGGAAGCAGACAGTTGCATTTGTATCCGGCCACATCATCGATACAGGTTCCTTGATTCAAGCAGGGGTTGGAGGCGCATTCATTGATATTCGTTTGGCAATTGGGACCTATAATGAAACATCAGAAAGATGTGGTCAAGTCAAGTAGGGGTCAAAAGGCATGTACATTAGCAGAATGGCCCATACTAACCGCTGAAGCCGGCGCGACATGTGCAGACATAGCCACTGGTCATGTCCTTACAAGTGCCTCCATTCATACAGGGGTTGGACTCGCACTCGTTGTTGTTAATGTCACAGTTGACCCCACTCCAGCCAGAGTCACAAATACAGTTATATCTGTGACAAAAATAAACATATTTACATATATAAATTAAATAATTAATTAACGAATTAACAAATTATTGAATGAATTAATCAAATAAATAAAAAATACATACATAAATAAATTAATTAGATAAAAAAAATAATTTAATTAAATTAAATTTAATTAAAATAAATAAATAAAATTTAAACTGACATTGGTACCTGGTTTTCCATTAGAGTTCTGATAGTTTTTTGTAGGTTTATTAAAGGGATAGTTCACCCAAATATAACGATGTTCCATTGTTTTTTCTTTCCTATTACAAAAGTCAGTGGCTACCAGTTACAAACATTCTTCACAATATCTTCTTTTGTGTTCAACAGAAAAATAGAAACTCATAGGTTTTGAACCACTTGAATTAAAGGGAGTGTAAAATTTTAATTTTGGGTGAACTATTCCTTTAAAACAAAGACCATTTGCACAACTTTTAGATGTTTGTATGTTTGTTTGTTCGATCTGAAAATATTACCAAAATATATATTATGTATTGACTACCATTAAAAGGTTTGGGGTAGGTTTTTTTTAAAAAGAAGTCTAAGGGGCTATTCACATATTCTGTCTAAAACTGTATGGAAAGCTCTGATACAAGCTTTATTTATGGAGAAAATTAAAAAGCGCCACAGTGTTTGAGTGCTCTGCATTTGTCTGAGGTAATTATTAGACTATCGTTATTACTGAAATGTTGTTGGTAAGCAACCATTATCCGCGCTCTCTGAGGAACCAACACTAACAAACCCTTGCTGCAGCTCTGATACAAGCTTTATGTATGGAGAAATTTTAAAAAAGCACCACAGAGTTTGAGTGCTCTGCATTTGTCTGAGGTAATTAGACTACCGTTATTACTAAAATGTGTATAAATCCATACAAAGAATAAAGCTGATTAATTGGTTCTTGTCACACCATGCGCAGTGCACTTGCGGCATTGAGAAGTGTTGAGATGTTTTCAACTCACTACACTGTAGGTGTGCCTGGGAAAAGTGAAAACATCGTAACTGCGTTGCTTCATATTTCCGTGCACACGACGCGCGTCTCTATTTGAAATAACACACCTGCATACTATATGTGAACGACCCCTTATTCCATATTTTCACCAATGTTGCAGTTTAAATACAGTGAAATATTTTTCCAATTTAATATATCTAATGTGGTTTAAAACAACATTTATTAAAAATGATAATTCTCTATAAATGATGAATGCCGTCACTTCATTTTAATGTCTTTGCTGAATAAAATATATAAACATATATAGTCAAGCCCAAAATTATTCATACCCCTGGGGTAATAATGACTGTACAAATTTTGCACTGACCTCAAACTTTCAAACAGTGGTGTACAAGTAATACACACCCATTGACTTTGTCTTCACAATGTCCATGGATACAGGGGTTGCTAAGGCATTCGTTGAGCTGTGATTGGCAGGTAGTGTCATGGTAGCCCTCTCTGCACAGACAAGTGAAGCCATTGACTCCATCCACACAGGTTCCACCATTGTGACAGGGGTTGATGGCACATTCATCAATATTAATGTTGCACATTTTCCCTACAAAATAAGATCAGACCATGACCACTTTGTATAGTATAGCATGTTGTATAGTACTCAAAATAACTCCAGAATCGATTGCATTCATTTGCCGGCTCCTCGTTTTCCATGAAATCCTAGGCTTAAAGGGATAGTTCACAAAAAAAATACAATTTACCTACCATTTACTGACCCTCAAGTGGTTCCAAACCATTATGCATATTTTATTCTGTTGAACACAAAAGAAGATATTCTAAAGAAAGCTAAAATCCTGTAACCACTGACTCCCATAGTAGGTAAAACAAGAAGTCAATGGTTACAGGTTTTCAGCTTTCTTCAAAATGTCTTCTTTTGTGTTCAACAGAAGAAAGAAACTCATAAACGTTTGAAACAAATAAAGGGTAGTATTAAAGTTAATGATGACAGAATTGTCAATTTTGGGTGAACTATCCCTTTAAGGCCCAGCTTACTATTCCAGCAGCACTATTCACCCAACGCAATGCCCAGCATAAAGGCAGAGGTTTCGTTTGTCGCTTGTCTTTAAAGTACCGGCCAAATTCCCCCTTTTAAAAGATCGACTTTCACAAATCTTTCGCAAATCTTTTCTCCTTTCAAACTCCCAGATGTCCTGGAGATCTGGGTCTGAATGGGGGAGCGGGCTGCACAGCAGGCGGGGACTGGGGCGAGACTGTAAGCCAACACCGCGGCCCAGACCGGAGTGTGTGCTCGTTGGCCAGCTGTCTCTCCCCACCCTGCTTTTGTGGCCCGTCTCACCTGTTGAACTCTTTGTTGACTCGCCATCTCATCTACACTGATAAAGACCTGGGCTTACCGTACCGCCTAGACTTGACTTCCACAGTGGCTTTTCTGAAGCGCAGTAAATATTTGATGTTTAATTTCAGTATCGAATCCCAGGTGTTTAGGATAAATCACATTAGACAAAAATGGGACGTGTTATGAGTTACGCAATGTTATGCGATTTTGGAAAAATGTCATGTTTTGAGTTTATACTAAAATCAATTGTTGGCAACATCTCTTATCCTAGAGGAGATACATAGGAGTGCAAGAAGAAAATTAAAACAATAGTCTCTGTTTGCTCTTTTAATTTGCTAGCCTACACTTCTACACTGCAAAAAATGCAGGGTTTCACACAGTTCATTCATGTTGTCCCAACAGAAACTGATTAAGTTAACGTAGAAAATAAAAGTGGATTGAACTTAAAATAATCAAGTTGTCCCCCCAAAAATCTCAAGAATTGTGTTGTTTCAACTCATTTTAAATAAGTAGTTTGAACAAGCAGCAAAAATTTTTTGTTTAGTGTAGCTAGACAACATATGCTGTACAAAGCTCCGGCCTCCCTAGATAAGTCAGCCAATCAGTTGTCACTATGAACTTAAAAAGATATTCATGTTTGACAGATAAATAACAGCATACATGTTTAAAATTACTAAAGTGCAGAATAAATTAGGGCTGGGCGATGCGATGTTAACATGGAATAAATTGGCGTGGCTATCTCACATGCAGTGTGAGACTGAGGGAAGCAGTGAACTTTTGAGGTGAACTATTACTGTTTTAGATCACCGAAAGTGTAAATGTGAGTACAGAATAATGTACAATATCCTTCAGTAAGTTAAACAGTCACTTGAGAAGCGCTACATGCAGACTAACAGCCTCCCCCAGGTCGTAATGCCTGCCCAGTAATATTTAAATAACTATAGTGTGAAATATATCATTGCCATTAAATTAAATTACTCATACCATAAAAATAATTTTAGTCATACTGCCCACCCCTACAATAAATAATGATCGCATTTTCAATTCAGATATAACATCACATGATGCGATGTCACTCACCTGTGTATCCTGGTTCACAAGCACACTCGTAACCATTTATCTTGTCAATGCATCTTCCGAAATCACAGGGATTGCTCTGACAGTCATCCAGGTTGATCTCACAGTTAGCACCTGTTAACACAAAATACAATTAATGACCAGAAGGCACTCGACAAGCAGGAGTTCACTCATTTTTTGCCCCGTTACAGTAAAAGTGGCACCTGCGGTTCCTTTGGGGCAGATGCACAAGTAGGCATTCTCGCGGTCCTGGCAGGTGCCTCCGTTTTGGCATGGCTGACTGAGACACTCATTAATGTTGATCTCGCACAGACGGCCCATGAAACCCGCACGGCAGATGCATGTGAAGGACGCCAGGCCATCTTTACAGGTGCCATAGTGACACGGGTTGGATAGACACTCATCTACATCTGTCTCACAGTGCTGCCCTGTGTATCCTGAAAGCAAAACAGACTCAATTATATTTATATTTATAGACTTAATTATATTTAATAAGAAATTATTAATAATTATTAATAAGAAGAGACTTAGTTTTTGCTTTGTTATTGCGAATGTGTGAACAGCTAAAAAAAACAAAAAAACATAAGCTAACAATAAGCAGTTGTTGCTTTATTTTTATTTATTTAATTTTTACAAATATTAATAAATATTGCAACAAATATAAAGTATTGTTCAAACTTAGCTAACAAGTTAAGACATTAAAGAGAAAATGTTCACCCCAAAAATGAAACTTTAGTAGTTCTAACGCTTTGAGTTTTTTTCTGTCAAACAAAAAAAAAGGTATTTTGAAGAATGTTGGAAAACGGTAACCATTGACTTTTATAGTAGGCAAAAAAAATCCAATCAATGGCTACCTTTCCAACATTCTTGAAAATATCTTGTTTTGTGTTCGACAAAGGAAAGAAACTCAAAAGTGAGGGGGCGAGTACATTTTCAGTCATACTATATTTAAGGTACAATTCTTGCTATTAACAAACCATTAACTATGCCTTTAGCCTCAAACTCCTAATTTGTGGCTTATAAATAGTAAAGTAGGGTTTAGGTATTGGATAAGATTAGAGATGTAGAATAAATATTTTATAAGTTCAAATAAACAGCCAATATCTTAACAGTAGGCAGGTAAAAAGCCACTAGTTAATAGTGAAAATAGTGAAAAAATAGTGAAAAACTAAAGTGTAGGCAAATTTTCAGTTTTGGGTGGACAAATCCTTTAACTACGATTAACTAAATGGAATTGATTGTAAAGAACTTAAAAAAAAAAGTGGAATTATGTTTTTCTATGATTCAGGGAGCCTAAAGTGCCTAAAGAAAATCATCAAACCCCTTTAAAATAATGACTTTATTTGTCATACAGTCTGAAATCAAATCACATCCCAGCCCTCTTGAGTTATTAGCTCCCCTGTATACAGTATTTGTTTCTCCCAATTTCAGTTTAACAGAGAGAAGATTTTTTTCAACACATTTCTAAACATAATAGTTTGTTCTGTAGACCATCGAAAACAATTATTGCCTGAGGGGGCTAATAATATTGACCTTAAATGTTTTTAAAAAAAAATGAAAACTGTTTTTTTCTAGTTGAAATAAAACAAATAAGACTTTCTCCAGTAGAAAAAAATGTTATAGGAAATACTGTGAAAATTTTCTTTGCTCAATTAAACATAATTTGGGAAATATTTGAAAAAGAAAACAAAAACTGTATATCCCACAAATAGCCCAAAAATATAACTTTTCCATTTCCTTAATACTTTTTAGTACTTATTAGATATTTATAGAACTTCATACCTTCAGTGCACTGGCAGGTGTACATATTGGGCCCATCCATACACTTGGCCCCATTTTTACATGGAGTACTAGCGCACTCGTCAATGTCAAACTGGCATTGGCTTCCCGAGAATCCTATGAGAAAAAGGAGGAACGGGTCACTACAATAATTCCTCCAGTTTCATTCCTCCACACTCCTCTATACAACATCACCAGCATTCATTAATACCCAGCTGCATGCTTTTTCTCTCAGGTTTTTAAGGTTTTTTTTCTTAAGAGTGGAAGAAGAGGGGGTAAAATGGCGGTAAAAAACCCTCCTGACCAAGGGCACCAGACAAAGAGGAACTGTCTATTCACAGGAACGCCAAGCCATGCCGGTTGCCTCCTTTGTCCCATGGAAGTTTTCCATCACAATGCACATTCTTCCATCCAGCCTTCGCCCCAACAACCCCCCCTATTTGAGCCTGTCCCACCAAAAAGAGCCCCATGCAACCCCTGACCTCATGCTATTCAGCAGCCCCCCGTCGCTCAGGGACCCCCATCATTTGTGCTTTTTCCCCCAGTTATTTTAATCCCTCGCTAAAGACGTCTGCTGCTCAAATATACAGTCTGAACACATTAACGGCTACAAATCCATCAGCGGCGGAGACTTATGGGACATTTATCACACTTTTTGTGAGTCAATTTCGATCTGAGAGGTTGGAAATGTTTTTAGGGTGCCTACACTGAAAAAAAGGATTCATTGGGTTTACAAAATCTTTTGAAGTTAAGTGGTCGCAAACAATTTATTTGGGCTGAATTGAAACAAATAAACGAAGTTGAACATTACTAAACTTAATTTGTTTGTTTACATTCAGCCCATATAAATTGTTTGCAACAATTTAGCAAAAATAAATTTTTTCAGTTTATGGCTATGTTTCCATCCCCCTATTTTTATGCGCATTTTGGAATATCTCATAAAAAACGCTGGATGAAAAAGTCAAGATGCACATACATTTTGAAAATGCGCATAAAAATATTATGAGTAGGATAAACTTTTTATCCGATAAGAAAAAATTTGCATAAACTGCAATGAAAACGCTTTTACTGAATAAATCCCAGAATACGCATTAAAAAATGTTGTGATTTTGTTATGAGATCATGTGATGATGAAAATAGCATTAAAGGTGCAGTATGTAAGTTTGACACCCAGTGGTTGAACTAGGTATTGCACACTCGCAAGCGTAGGTTGCCAGATTGAGAACCAACAGAAGCGAGTCTGACAATAGAGCCTTCATGACTGAATGAATTAAATATGCTGGGGTGCTGAAATATAGTTGGTTAAACGGGCATTGGGCGGGTTAAAGAGACCAAAACTAATTTAATTCGCATCTTTGGATGGAAACATAGCTAATCATAGTCTCTATGATATTCTGTTTCCTAGATATGGACTTGTGTTTTTTTTTTAAGAAATTCACGTTTTTTTTCTGTAGACAGACCTGGATTACTGATGGCAGAGGGTTTCAATGGCAGAAGTTACAAAAGTAAAGAGTTTTTTGGTGGGTTTTGAACTTACCAAACTTGTTTGATAATAATCCTGATAATGAATTCATAACTAGCTTCTGCCATCGAGACCCCCTGGCATCTGTAATCCAGGTCTGTCTTCAGAAAAAAACAGGAATTTCTCAGAGCATCTAAAAATGCCACATTTCGACGAGCACCCATTGTGGTTGCCAGGGATTTGGTGTGTACACTATTGAAAAGGATCCCTGCGCCGCATGCTGAAAAGGAGCTCTGATTTCCATCTGAAATGACGGTGAAGGGGCCAGGCCTCCACTTCTTCAGCCTCCCGAATTCCTCTACACTACTCTTGGGGGTTTGGGTCCCCGCCGGCCCCCCTCTCCTCCATACACACCCTGATGATAGACCCATTTACTATATGCATGATTTCCTCAGCATCCCAAATGTGCTGTTTCCCTACATGAAGAGGCCTTTTCAATGACTAACATTTTTAATTAAATTAGTTTCACATAGTTAGAACTGGACAAAGCATCAAAGTATACACAAAAGACATATTATATAGTGCATTTAAAAAAAAATAAAAATTTTAATTCTAAATAGATTAAAACAAAGACTAAAACTATTAAAAATACTAAACAAGAACCTACAGTTTGGTATAATAAAAAAGTGAGATAGATTATACTGTGAATGACATTGAAAACATTAGTCTATTAGGTCCGATGGGAAAAAAAAAAACTTTTTACATTCATTCATTCATTTTCTTTTCGGCTTAGTCCCTTTATTAATCTGGGGTCGCCACAGCGGAATGAACCGCCAACTTATCCAGCATATGTTTTACGCAGCGGAGCCCTTCCAGCTGCAACCCATCACTGGGAAACATCTATACACTCATTCACACACATACACTACGGACAATTCAGCTTACCCAATTCACCTATACCAACTGTTTTTGGACTGTGGGGGAAACCGGAGCACCCGGAGGAAACCCATGCCAACACGGGGAGAACATGCAAACTCCACACAGAAATGCCAACTGACCTAGCCAGGGCTCGAACTAGCGACCTTCTTGCTGTGAGGCGATTGTGCTACCCACTGCGCCACCGTGCTGCCCTAACTTTTTACATGTAATATGATAAAATAAAATAAATTTTAAAATACACAATTATAAATAATTATATAACATTTTTATGTAACAATAATATATAGCAGAAAAATAATACATTATTACATTATTTAGAAACATTATGTCATGTTCTGTGTTGTTGTGTCCCATGTGCTCAGTGTTTATGTCATGTGATTCCCTTGTTCTGTTTTCCCACCATGTGGTTATGTTCATGAGTTCCACCTGTGCTCACCCCCTGTGTGTATTCAGTGTGATTTACATCCTTGTGTATTTATACCCCTTAGTTTGGTTTAGTCCCTGGATCATCACTGATCGTCATTCCTGAGAGTTGTCTTCCCGAGTGTTCCTACGTGTGATTTCATCTGTTCCAGTTGTGAGTGTTCTGTTTGTAATAAATCTACGTGTTTTGATAAACTCCTGTGATTCCAGTGCATTGATTATGTGTTTTACAGTTGTTCACATGTAAAAACACTGACACTGTAGTATGAAAACACTACAAATGCAGGTTTTAAGTCTAAAAATACTAAACCGATACCTACAGTTCGGTATAATAATAAAGTTACATGGATTATACTGTGAATGACAGTAAAACTATTTTTTACATGTAATATTATTTTAAAATATATAATTATATAGCATTTTTATTTAACAAAAATCTGTGTACCAGAAAAAAAACCAGTACATTACACTATTTAGAATCATTAGTCCATAATGTACATTATTTTATTTTTTATATATCTGTATTATCTATAATCTCCATTACTTTTGTGGCTATTCACATAAAAAAACACTACAAATGCAGTTTGTTTGTTTTTTGGCATTAATAAATGAATCATATCATCTTATTCAAGCAAAAACAGTCAGAAATTCTAACTCTCTGCAAGCATTGATATGGATTATTGTGAGTATTTTATCTGGGGCTGTGTAAGCCTGCCTCGGGGCAGGGATTAGTGTTCTCCTCTCTGTTCTGTCCTGGGAGGTGATTGACCCCTGCAAGCTCACCTGTGGGGCACTCGCATTGGTAGTTGTTGATCTTGTCGATGCACTTCCCATTGTTGAGGCAGGGCATGCTGGCGCACTCATCGGTATTGATCTGACAGAAGACTCCATCGTACCCTGCCAATTAACATAGGAGAATAAGCTCCGGACTTAGCCAGAAAATTCAACATGTCTTAATGTTGTTAGCATTTCTTTTGTGTGTAATCAACCGAATATATTAACTGTATTTGTACTGCAGGCTTGTTGTATGCTGATAAATGTTCAGTCCAGTTCAGTTTCCTTTATTTTATCATTCAAAACATCCCAGTAGATGTAATGCAGAAAGAAATGGCTACGTCGACACCCAGCAAGAACATAATAAACATCAGAAAACAATATAAAAATCTTAACATAATATATAAGCTTTTGTAATTTCATAAATGTATAAAAATATAGTTATATAACATATAAACCAATTTAAAATCATAGAAAGGAATAAATAAATACTTAAATACTTAAAACTTAAACACTGTTTGCTATAATAGTTATGATATTGATATATGTGCAATTATTTTCAGATAGACACACAGTTAAAGTAGTTCCAGGTAGGTTTTGGCTGCGTTACAGTTGCATATCACTACGCCAAATGACTTCGGTTATTTCACAGCCTACAATAGTTAAGCATAAAATCAAAACAAAAGCCATTTGAATGAGATGCGTAAGAAACTAGTCCCACGCAGCAGCTGTTTAAGTACAAATGTCTTGAAATACAACATTTGAACAATATCTTTAGGCATGGTAATCATGCTATAGCATAAGCAGAATAATTTTCTTAAGTTTATTGAATTATTACAACATATTGCTTCGCATCGTGGTCACATCCAGGGTGCGAATTATTGACGATGGGGGGGGGTCAACCTTTTCTGTAATGTTGGTAATACATGCTTCAGTAAATGACATGTAAGTATTTATTTAAATGACATCTAATCTATTAATAAAACGTATTTAAATTAAGTGTTTTGAGAGATATTTAATGTATTCTGACCTACAGTATCCTCTGGTTAGCTATTTTAGAGGTTACTGTAGGTCAAACTATACAAAACTTTGCATCTAATTTGACTTTACTTTTAAGCTATATGTAGATACAAACACCTATTTTACATGAAAAGTGTCTTGCGTACATGTCAACTTACACTAACCCTAACCCCAACCTAACAGTCTACTTAGAATCTAATGAGAATTAGTTGGAATGTAGATGCAATGTAACTTAAATTCAACAAACGGACCATCAAAATAAAGTGTGACCAAAAAATCTATTTATTGAAGCACACTGCAAAAAAATGCTTTTCTTACTAAGAGTTTTTGTCTTGTTTCTAGTCCAAATATCTAAATATTCTTAAATCAAAGAGAATTTTCCAGACAGCAAAAAATACAACCTTGTTTTCAGAAATAATACTTCAAAATTAATTTAGTTTTGCCTTAAAACAAGCTAAATAATCTGCCAATGGGGTAAGCAAAATAATCTAATTTCAAAGCGAAAGCAAGATTATTTAGATTTTTTAAATATTTCAGTATTTTGATTAAAAATTTGAACCAAAATATCTGTATTTTCAAAAACGTCCAGTTTTTCAGATGTATGCGTTTTCAGTCCCAAAACAACACTGTCATGTTAACAAACAGGCAAAAGTTTACAAAGTGTCCAGTTTTGGCCTGAAAACATTGTGGAAATGTTTAATAAATAATAAACTTGTATTATTATTAGTTTAATATATAATAAAACAAAAATAAAAAATACAATTTATTGAAGCACACTGCAAAAAAATGCTTTTCTTACTAGGAGTTTTTGTCTTGTTTCTAGTGCAAATATCTAAAAATTCTTAAATCAAAGAGAATTTTCTAGTCAAGTAAAAAGTATAACCTTGTTTTCAGAAATAATACGTCAAAATTCATTTAGGTTTTCCTTAAAAATTCAATAAAAATTTCAGTATTTTCGAAAACGTCCAGATTTACGATTTACGTCCAGAAAAACGTTTTCAGATGTATGCGTTTACAGACCCAAAACAACATTGTCATGTAAACAAACAGGCAAAACCTATATAAAAAATTTCCAGTTTTTGTCTGAAAATGTTGTGGAAATGGCCCCAAAATAATAATAATAATTTATTGAAGCACACTGCAAAAATGCTTTTCTTGCTTAGAGTTTTTGTCTCGTTTTTAGTCCAAATATCTAAAAAAATCTTAAATCAAGGGAAATTTTGTAGACAAGTAAAAAATACAACCTTGTTTTCAGAAATAATACGTCAAAATTCATTTAGTTTTTCCTTAAAACAAGCTACATAATCTAATTTCAAAGCAAAAACGAGTATTTTGCTTAACCAATTGGAAGGGTAATTTGCTACTTTTAATGAAAAACTCACTTAATTTTGACTTATTATTTCTGAAAACAAGACAATGCTTTTTGCTTGTCTAGAAAAGGCTTCTTAATTTAAGAATCTGTACTACAAACAAGACAAAAACTCTAAGTGTGAGGTAATAACATCACCATTTTTGAGTAAATGTATTAAAATGTTTCCTAAACCAAATGCAGGAGTTCCTCTGGTTACCTGGCATACAGATGCAATGGAAGCCTCCAATTTGATCCAAACAGGTCGCGTCGTTTTGGCACGGGCTGGACATGCACTCGTTTATGTCCAGCTCACATCGAGCTCCCACGTATCCCTGCAGACATTTACACTGGAACGAGCCTTTTGTGTTTATACACTTTCCAGCATGTTCACAAGGGTTTGCACCTAAAAGATAGACACAATACACTATTAAAACTCTGTATTTAAAGTATTTCATGATAGTAATTAGGTTTTCACCATGTTGGCTTTAGGTTGACTGTGGTAATCTGAGTAATTGCTGTGGTGTATAAGGGTTGATTAAAATGCTGATGTAATAGTTCATTTGAATAAGGCTGAAGGATGCTACAGGTATCCAGAAATTTGTGAACACCATACAAGAAGACCAAGACTTCAACCCATCTCCAGAGGAATTATAGTGAGGTTTGAAGGTAATATGAATGTAGTATGGACCAGACATCTAATCGAACCAAAACAATTATGTCATGAGATGGAACCATATAAGGGACAGAATGCCTATTTTTCAAATCCTAGTAATAATTGTCCATTATAGTTTAATAAATGTGTCTTTGTGATCTCTGTGTGTGTGTGTGAGAGGAATTCATGCTAATGTTTTGACTCCTCTACACATTTTATAAGCTCTTTCTGAGTTTAAAAGCCTTTTTTGTTGTTGATTTCTTTGGCTCAGTTGAAAAAAATGATACTGTGAACACAAACTAGGACTAAACGTGTAATTAGCTTTTATTTTTGCTGCAAGTGTACAAGTATAAACACATCATTAATGTCTATGTTTTTAATGGCTTAAAGTGTGTGTTTTCTTTAATGTACTTTAGGTTTATGTGATTTCATGTTTTTGTTTTTTTAGCCTGGTGCAGAAACAAAGTATCCTGAAGTATCATTCATATCATTCATTTTCTTTTCGGCTTAGTCCCTTAATTAATCTGGGGTCGCCACAGCGGAATGAACCGCCAATTTGTTATTTATTCTTCAGAAGCCATTACTCACCCAGCGAGCATTCGTCAACATCTTGGTCACAGGCCGGGCCAACATAACCCAGAGGACAGGTACAAATGGCCTTGCCGTTGACTGGGTTTGTGTCACAGTTAGAGCCTTTTTGACACGGGTTACTAATGCAAGCATCATCTAGGTGACACAGCAGACCTGAAACACAGACACACACGGTATCAATTAGCTTGAGGTATTTAGGACATTAAGATCAACCAATGTTTTGTGACTTACAGTATAACCCCAGTTTACAACTGGTATTGAGAAGCAGTTTCTGTCAATCTGATCACAAGTGGAGAATGGGTTTTAAAGGCGGCCTATTATGTCCCTTTTTACAAGATTGAAATAAAGTCTCTGGTGTCCCTAGAGTGTGTATGTGAAGTTTCAGCTGAAAATACCCCATAGATATTCTCTTTGAAACTGCCCCTTTTAGGCTTTGATCCAAATTGTGCCGTTTTGGTGACTGTCGCTTTAAATTCACATTTTCAAAAGAGGGTGGAGCTATAAATGCCTAGATTCAAAACTCTAATGGCAG
>CAIGQW010054063.1:777923-792235 GCA_903798125.1 Danio choprae | reverse complement strand
ACACACACACACACACACACACACACACACACACACAATTTTTTTTTAAATATATTGAAAATGTGAATACATACATTTTTATAATTTAAAGTTAATTATTAACTTATTTATACATATAATTATATTTTATTTCTTTAATTTATAAATAACTTTAATTTATATAATAATTTTTATTAAAATTATAACTAAATTTCATTTAATATTTTTACAAAAACAATTGTACAAATACTTTTTTGGCCTTTTTTACATTTGTTTAAATGTATGCTAACACTTTATTTTGAGGTGTACTTGTTAAACGTTTCATGTACTTACCATAGTAATTAGCAGTTACAATTAATTATGCATAATTACATGCAACTAACCATAACCTTAACCCTTATTACAATCCTAACCATATAGTAAGTACATGTACATAATATTAGTCAGCAGTTACACTGCAACAAAGTTAAATAAAAATAAAATAAAGCTAAAATATATAAATAATATAACTACATATACTTAAAAAAAAATATATATATATATATATAATATGCTTGAAAATTTATTATTTGTATTATTAAGAAAATACATAAAATAATTTCACTTTTGTTCCAAATGCTATAAGGCTTTATAACCCTACATTTTAGCAAGTTTAAATTTTTAATGTATGTATTTTTAATTATTATATGTATACAATATATATTATTATATGTATATTATATGTTATTATTATTGTTGTTGTTATCATATTTTTGGATTTATTTATGATGAAGCACGCTGGCATGTGTTTTTAATATTCTTTATCATATTGGTTTTATGGGATTTTTGTTTTGTTTGATGCTACTGCCCTAATTTAATTGCCACTGTAACAAACAAAATCACAGCTATATTTGTATAGCTGTACATTATTTGTATAGTTTGGTTACTCTTTTTAGACTATTTTAGAATGCAATTCTTCAAAATCATTTTGCACTTACAACAAAGAATACTTTAGATCACCGTTCACATTGTATAGATTGATTTTAAATGTATTTTCTTGACCCTGAAACACATTTTGGTATATTAAAATTGCTACAATATAATTTACAATACATTGTGATTAATTGTCATACCATTAACTGTGATTATCGATTCAATTCAGTTTGTTTCTTGTCAGTATTTACTATTCAGTTATTGTTTATTGTCATTATATAATAATGTAAGCCTAACATCTTAATATAATATAATATAATATTCTGTGCAAAAAGATTCCTGTTTAATACAGAAACTGAATATAAGCAGAATAGTATTTATTCGAAATAAAAAAGTATATAATGCTAAAAAAGTATTTTCTGTCACTTTTGGTCAATTTAAATCATAAATAAAATTTAACAAAATAAAAGAAAATAAAAGAAAATTAAAGAAAATTAAATTAAATTAAATAAAATTTTATTAAATAATAATAATTAAAAAAATCCATAAAATAAAATACAATTAAATAATATCATCCAATAAATAAAATAAATAAAATAAAATAAACCATATAATAAAATAAATTAAAATAATCCATAAAATAAAATAATCCATAAAATAAAATAAAATAAAATAATAAAATTATATAAAATTAAATAATCCATAAAATAAAATGAAATAAAATAATCCATAAAAATTAAATAAAATTAAATCATCCTTAAAATAAAATAAAAAATAAATAAAATTAAATAATCAATAATATAAAATAAAATAAAATAAATAATCTATAAAATAAATAAAATTAAATAATTCATAAATAAAATAAAATCCTCCATAAAAAAAAAAACAAATAACAAATTTAGCAAGCTTCACCATTACAAAACATATTCAGCATTTTGTTTTTGTATTTTAGACAGATTTCTTACATACTATGCACAGATACTATGATTAGACTGGATTTAAATGACGCTGAGAGAAGTGCATGCTAGGACACGTAGCCTATCCCATGTTCCCCTAAAGTTGTGGGAAACACTGATAATGCATTGTTATTGCAAACTCACTGAGCTCATCTGAAATCTCTACCTTCAGCACTGACCCGGACACGAGGCCGATATCATTAGTCTTGCCGCTGGAACAGACGTCGTCAACAGGACACTCGTGAGTCAAAATAAGCTGAGTGGATTTCCTTTGACTGATCAAAGCGGAGAGGCTGCCATTGATCCGTCATTTGTTTCATAACTAATGTCAGTTAAAGCCCTCATCATGATTAAAAAGATTGAAGATTCGAGTCCTACACCCCATCATCATGAGACATCCAGTCTGTGAATTGTTAGCATGGCAAACAGCTCTTAAGCCAAGAAAAGTTATATGCTAGAACAAGTCAGCTAAATACATAATCACATAAGCATTAGACCTACATAATATAGTGCATGTTGACAGTGTTCAAGCTGATTAAGATGCCCATGCAAGACAGGACAACAATGAGTATGGTTATTTTTTGTCCACTTTATTTCAATGTTTATTCATTCATTTTCCTTGCACACATGCGCTCATACACTAAAGCCAATTTAGTTGATTCAATTCACCTATAGCGCATGTGTTTGGACTGTGGGGGAAACCGGAGCACCCGCAGGAAACCCACACAAACATGGGGAGAACATGCAAACTCCACACAGAAATGACAAACTGTCCCAGCCGAGACTCGAACCACCGACCTTCTTGATGTGAGGCGACAGTGCTGAGCCACCGCCTTATTTCAATGTCCTTATTGTAATAAGTTTTATTCCTTAAAATTGACATCAATGAAATATGCCATTGATTTAAGTCACTGATAAATCTCGTATCAGATCTAATGCTAAAATCTATTTGTATTGTTATCAATTGTATTAGTCTGTTGGAGTTGTGTATTAAATCCAGACACATTATTTTACTGCTTTATTAGATGCAGTTATTTTCACTTTTTTATAGAGCGAAAAAAGGAGTAGTCAACGTCTTGTTCTTGTTATTTTATGCAGAAAAGTCCAATAGACGTAACATTTTTAAGTGCCTGTGTGGCATTTATTTATTTATTTATTTATTTATTTGTATAATTATTAATTATGTTCATTATTTAACTATATTACAATATATTTATTTTACTTTATATATTTATTTTTACAGCATTTTATCCATGCGCTAAAATCATTGCAAAATTTGCAGGTAAAATAATACAAATATATATTCATTCATTCATTCATTTTCATTTCGGCTTAGTCCCTTTATTAATCTGGGGTCGCCACAGCGGAATGAACCGCCAACTTATCCAGCACATGTTTTACGCAGCGGATGCCCTTCCAGCTGCAACCCATCTCTGGGAAACATCCATACACACCCATTCACACTCATACACTTCGGACAATTTAGTCTACCCAATTCACCTGTACCGCATGTCTTTGGACTTGTGGGGGAAACCGGAGCACCCGGAGGAAACCCACGCCAACACAGGGAGAACATGCAAACTCCACACAGAAACGCCAACTGACCCAGCCGAGGCTCGAACCAGCGACCTTCTTGCTGTGAGGCGAACGTGCTATCCACTGCGCCACTGTGAGGCCCACAAATATATATACAGTACATATTAATGTATATAATTACATATATTTTTTAATTTTATCTGCAAATTTTGCGATGAGTGATTTCAGAGCCTGTATAAACTGCTGTGAAAATAAATATATAAATAAATATAACCGAGATAATCTGCCAGACAACACTTCTATGTATGTATAGGTGTGTTGGATATGAATGCAAGAAAGAAATTAATAAAACTGTAGACGAGTAAACCGTGATGAAATGTTCATTATTTTTGTCTGAATGATCCGTTTAAGTGCCTGTTTGCCATCCATAAATCATCTTCTGTTACCACTGTGACTAAAACTGGTTATCTGAGTATCTCCAATGTGTTCGCAATGATTAGGAAGACGCACACAGAACACCAAAACGTAAGCTGTGCAAAAAATAAATGCAGTGAATAGGTAAATTTGACCTATTGGTGTTTAGATAACTCAATTTAACGCAAATCAAATCAAGCTAATTTCACAAGATTTTGTGGAGTTTGCATTTTTATTTAAATTGCCACAAATTTCCCGCATATTTTGGACAGTCTGGACACTGTTTTACATTCAAAAACATAGTATTCACGAATAGAATGTGCTCGAAGCCTCAAGTTGTTAATACACGCTTCTCAACTGCGTGTGTCCGCATTATGTGACATTATCACAACGTGCATTCAAAGCCTGATTAACCTAGGCCATGTGAGCTGTATCACTTGCTAAACATCTATTTATTGTACATATATGCATCTTGTTGTCATATGCATTGCCCTTGCTCTCTCTTTCACACACGCACGCACACACACACACAGTAAGCATGCATGCTCAGCATCAAGTCCACTAACGTATTCAAATGCCATCAAACCACACAGATGCATTAATTCCATGCATTATTTTCAACATTCATTCATTCATTTTCATTTCGGCTTAGTCCCTTTATTAATCTGGGGTCACCACAGCGGAATGAACCGCCAACTTATCCAGCATATGTTTTGCGCAGCGGATGCCCTTCCAGGTGCAACCCATCTCTGGGAAACATCCATACACACCCATTCACAATTATACACTTTGGACAATTTAGCTTACCCAATTCACCTATACCGCATGTCTTTGGACTGTTGGGGGAAACCGGAGCACCCGGAGGAAACCCACGCCAACACGGGGAGAACATGCAAACTCCACACAGAAACGCCAACTGACCCAGCCGAGGCTCGAACCAGCGACCTTCTTGCTGTGAGGCAAACGTCCTATCCACTGCGCCACCGTGAGGCCCTTATTTTCAACACTTGATTTGATTTTCAAATATGATCAGGCAGCTTTAGAAGTAAAGTCTAGTTTCTCTCAGTGTTTCCTTTATATAAATGACAAAAATCAATGAATCTTACAGTCAAAAAAAACTTAATAAAGCATTAAGATGTGTACATCAGTGTGTATATTTTCACAGCAAACCAATAAAAAGAAATGGTGTAAATTTGCTGCAACTTTTGCAAAAACTCGCCACAAAATCAAGCATTTAGTCGAAAAAACTAACGAAATCTTGGAGGGACTGAGTAACATCTAAAAGAAAAATGAGTAAATGTGACACCATGGTGGCTCTCATGTTAAAGACACTTACCTGGCAGACAGGAGCACTCGTAGCTGGTCTCCCCCTTCTGTACGCAGGTGCCCCCGTGGAAGCATGGCGAGGGGTTACACGGCTGATACAGACTCTCACAGTGTTTCCCAGTGTACTCAGCGGGACAGTTGCAGTGATACGTGCCCACTCCGTTCTCACACACACCACCGTTCTTACACGGAGAGGGAATCTGCGCGCACTCGTTGACATCTTGTTTGCAGGTTTGGCCTGAGAAGTAGGGCGTACAGTGGCAGAGGTAGTCCGAATCAAATGGGCTACACTGACCACCATTGGCACAAGGATTTGAGGCACACGGATCAGCTTGCTGGCAGTTTTTACCTGGCGACGAAGAGCATTTTAAGGTTAGAACATGCTTTTAGATGTTAGCGCAAACTTTTCCCAATTGTCTCCCAAATGTTTCTTTTTCAAAGTCAAATCGAAGCATTTACCAGGTTCGATATATAAAAATATAAAAATCATTTCACAAGATGACTCTGTTTAGAAAGAATTCACAATTTTACATTGATTTGGATGATATTTTTAGGGGAGTGCATCTGCATAAAATGTCATTTTATAAATTAATTAAACACAAATTAAATAAACAGCTCTTTATGGTTTTCAGTGGGTTCCTGAGCTCCACCAAAACAGCATTGAGGTACAGATATTCAATAATCAAATGTTAAATAACATGGTATACTCTTCACTGTATACATAATTAAACACAATTAATCTTTGTCAAAGACTATAGAATACTTAAGACATGTCACTCGTATATACTTGTAAAAGTGTAACAGTCAATATGGCAAAGGATAATTCATTCCCCGCCTACTAATACAGGAGCCAATCATCTATCACTATATACTGACGTTTCTCCGGGGGAAAAGTTCTGACCAGATGTGTGCAGACCAGCGAATACTTGCTTCACAGACAAGAAATATATACAAAAAAAGCTTGAAATCTGTACTTTTAAAAGAACCCACTACAGTTGACAACAAACATATATATATTTTTTATAATCTGTATGAAACGAACGCAAGGTACAGTCCGTCCTGTCAAACGCACATCACATGACAGCAACTACTCAAATGCCCACAAACTTGTAAACAAGGAGTTGCTGTCATTTCTGCAGGAGATTCGCCATCAAGACCAAGTTGTGAATGACTTCAGAAAAGCAGCGCAATCAGACAGCCATTATTCAGAGGATGATAATGTGTAACATGGCCATACAAGAGGTCGGTGTCGTGATCTTGTTTCTTTCGAGTGTGCATGAGCATCAGCTTGGACAACCTGAAAAAATGCAGATTTTGTTTGATTCGAACGTTTAGAAACGAAACTTACATTGTTGTTTTATTTTATTGGTGATTCCTAACATGAAATTTTATTGCAAGCTTGGCAAACAGTTTTGGAGAATTTGATGTTTCCCCATTCAGACAGAATGCCCGAGAATTGGATGAACTAAATTGCCCGTAGTGTATGAGTGTGTGTGTGAATGCGAGAGTGTATGGGTGGTTCCCAGTACTGGGTTGTGGCTGGAAGGGCATCTGCTGTGTTAAACATATGCTGGAATAGTTGGTGGTTCATTCCGCTGTGGTGACCCCTGATAAATAAGAGACTAAGCCAAAGGAAAATGAACGATTGAATAAATTTATTATAATTTATGCAGATTCAGTTCATAGAAAAAGACTTCATCACCCCAGTTGATTTAAACTAATGAAATCTTTCCAAACAGAGATTATACCCATATCACAATATATATCACAACAAAACTAAATATTGCAATATCTGATTTTTCAAATATCCTGAAAAATAATAAGTGTTTTCAAGGATTTTCAGCACCTGTACAAACCCTGTAATTAATACTGGATTGTAGGCTCACCTGACCAGCCTGGTGGGCATTTACACCTGTAGTTGTGGATGCTGGTGAGTTCGCATGTGCCTCCGTTTCGGCACGGAGCAGCAAGGCACACGTTGTTGGTGGGAGTTAGGCACAGTCGGTCCGTGTAGCCCAGGCTGCAGTTGCAGACAAAGTCTACCTTGTTGGCAGAGGTGATCAAACGGCACACGCCACCATTTCTGCATGGGGACATGAGGCAAGGGTTGCGGAACTGGCACGCTGGGCCGGCGTACAGATCCAGACACCTGCAGAGTGGAAATAAGCCACAATAATTCATTTGATTTGAGTTAGATGCTATTCCAAGTAAGAAGTAGGAAAACACAAAGTAAATTGTCTAGAACGCAGCATAAGTTAACCAAAGCAAAACACGTCAGTTACATCATCATAATGTCTTGTACGTCTCTTTTTTTTAAATAAATTTGACGAATACTCAAATTTATTTTTTTTGACAGGCCTAGTTTGCGCTGAATGTGTCTTCTATTTTATAAATTTGACGAATACTCAAAATTTATTTTTTTTGACAGGCCTAGGTCGTCCTGAATGCGTTTTTTTTAATAAATTCGATGAATATTCATAATTTATTTTTTTGACAGCCCTACTTTGCACTGAATGTGTCTTTTATTTGATAAATTTGATGAATATTCAAAATTATTTTTTGACAGCCCTAGTTTTTTCTGAATGTGTCTTTTATTTTATAAATTTGACAGCCCTAGGTCATCCTGAATGCGTCGTTTTTTGTAATAAATTCAATGAATATTCATAATAAATTTTTTGACAGGCCTAGTTTGCACTGAATGTGTCTTTTTTTTATAAATTTGATATTAAAAATTATTTTTGACAGCCCCTGGTCATCCTGAATGCCTTGGTTTTTTTTAAAATAAATTCGATGAATATTCAAATTTAGATTTATTTTGACAGCCCTAGTTTGTACCGAATGCATCTTCTTTTAATAAATTTGACGAATATTTAAAATTCATATTTTTTGACAGCCCTAGTTTGTACTGAATGTGTCTTTTATTTTAATAAATTCGACAAATATTCCAAATAGGTTTTTTTGACAGCCCTAGGTCATATTGAATGCATCGATTTTTAAAATAAATTTGACGAATACTCAAATTTAGATTAGACAGCCCTAGTTTGTACTGAATAAGCATAGTATAAATTGTATATAGTATGTAAACAGTTGTAAAATAGTAATGCGGATACTTTAGGGTGCATTCACAGTTTTATTTCAAGCTGTGTCCACATTTACATTTTTTTTCTCAGTTTTTTTCTAAACCAAAACTTTAAGAAATTTCCAACCAGTGTGAAGATTTTCAGAAACTCCGGTAACAGTGTGGTCGTGTGGCCAATTAAACTGAGTTTTGCCTCATGACGTCAGTGTGTGTGCACTGTTTTCTCCTTTCTGATTGGCCGACAGGGCTTTATTCTAAGGCTTTTGTTGCCTCCTGTTGATTCGACATGACCTTGTCAGTGGATCACGACAGATAATAAATTTTTTTAAATGAAAGCAGGAAAACCCTGTTTATAAAAATGCATGTGTACGTGTGAACATGGCCTCATGGTTCTCTTAGTTTGTTTGGACCAGATCAGAAAAGATACCTATATTTTTAATCACAGTTTGCTTGGCATTTATATTGCCATATTAAAAGCCAAACCAAAAAAATGTGTTGTGTGATGTGTTATGTGTTTATGACATAAATCTTTAACCAACCACACCAAACAATGATGTGTGCTAATTAAATTGTGTAAATATTAAGGTATTCATTTTTCAGTCATACCAGAGGAAAGTTCATTTGAAAGCAAAATCGAGACACATCTCTTCATATTTCTTTGAGATGCTCATATTAACGGAAATAATTCTCTTTTTTGCTTCAGATGCAGAGCAGCGGAATGGGAAAATGCAAACAGTCAAACATCTTGCACATTTCCACTAAAAACTACCAAAATAATAAATATAATAAATGTTTCATCATAATGTACTTTGTACTTTTATTGTGGTGCCACAATTAATGGCTGATGTTAGTATTTAATTTTTTATTATTAGCTACACAAACTATTATATAATTCTAATATCAGCCATAATTTAAAAATAATTATTGGCTTGAATTGGACAGAAAGTGCATAAGTAATTTTAATGTGCAACTCAAAGATCTGGCATAAAAAAATACCAAAATACAATGCAATGGAAGAATGAAAACTAATATACACTACCTGACAAAAGTCTTGTCACCTATCCAAGTTTTAGAAACAAGAAATAATAACTTGACTTCTAGTTGATCATTTGGTATCAGAAATGGCTTATATAAAAGACAAAGGCCTCTAGATTATGCTTATTTCACCAAAATAAAATATGATCATGCCTTGATTTTTAATTATTTAATTAGGACAGTAAGGTGTGACTTTGCTTAGACGAAAGTCTTGTCACTTAACAGAAATCATGTAAAGTATAGAATATAAAGTCATGGTGCAGTGGAAAAAGAATATTGTGCATGACTCTCATGAGCTTGCAGGACTGCATCCATACATCTCTGCAATGACTCAAATAACTTATTAATAAAGTCATCTGGAATGGCAAAGAAAGCATTCTTGTGGGACACACAGAGTCCATCAAGATTCTTTGGATTCATCTCCAATGCCTCCTCCTTCATCTACCCCAGACATGCTCAATAATGTTCATGTCTGGTGACTGGGCTGGCCAATCATGGAGCACCTTGACCTTCTTTGCTTTCAGGATCTTTGATGTGGAGGCTGAAGTATGACAAGGAGCGCTATCCTGCTGAAGAATTTGCTGACAAGATGACAAGACTTTTGTCAGGAAGTGACAGGAAGTGTATCTATAATAAAGAGTTTTTCATAATGTACTTCGTACTTTATTTGTGGAGCCAAAATTCATTTATACAAACAATAATGACTTATGTTAGTATTTTATTTTTTATTATTATCTACGCAAACTAGCATACAATTCTAATATCAGCCATAATGTGAAAATAATTATTGGCTTGACTAAAAAAGCCAGTGAGTAATTAACATCTGGCTGTATAAAGAAATGTACTTTTTTTCTCAATGTTAGACGTTCTCTCGAAGTTTTGGGATTCTGCTTCACAAGTCTAATCCTGTTTCAGATGGATTTATGAAAGTCAGCGATCCGTCAGCGGCTCCAGGGAGCAAATCCGAGCGCCTCAGCCTTTCTGAATGAATCTGAATTCATTCACTCCAAACACAAGGCAGAGTCTATACAAGGGTCTTTGAACCCAGGGCTAACATTATCAGGACTTCAAAGCGCTCTTCCTCCACCTCAATGCCTGCTATTCTTCAACAGTAAAGAGTCTCCGCAGCATCAATCGGGACCCGGGGAATACAGAGATGGCACGGCGAAAAAACTTTTGCAAAAGACCTGTCCGGACTTCATAACAGGTTTTTTCTGGGTCGGCTTGAAAAGTAATCTTTTGCCGATTTTACTCAGAGACACAAAAAGGGGCCCTCCCTCGACATGACTATGCTGAAATAACCTTTTGCGAAACGCTAAAGCCACCTAGAGCCTCTGGAATATCGAAAACATGTTTTTGGCCCCGGGGGGCAGTCGGAATATCTCAATACATTCCCAGTTCACTGCTCTCTGATCCAAACAGGGCCCCCCTCGGTGGGGTGGCTGTTTTTACTGTGTCTCTCCCGGGATTAGGATGGCCAATAAGTTCAAGCAAGAAAAGAAAACACAGGGGACTGAGAACCAGGCACGACATAACCATTAAGTGCGTCGGTGGGAACCGCACTGCTGCCCACAATGCTACCTTTCCTCTCATTGTCCCATGGTCATTTTTCTAGGGGGGGTTGTTTAGGTTTTGCACAGTACAAACATCGTATGCTTCACCAGCACAACAACAAACTCCTCTGAGTTATGTAAGTGTTATAAAATCTTAAAAGTTTTTTTGATGTGATGGCTTTGTGGAGCTGCTCTACAGTGGATTGGCCCTCAATGGTGACATTTGTATTAAACTGAACTAAATTAAACTGAACTAACTTCAACAGTGATGTCTGTATGAAACTGAACTGAATTAAACTGAACTAACTTCAACAGTGATGTCTGTATGAAACTGAACTGAATAAAACTGAACTAAACTTCAACAGTGACGTCTGTATGAAACTGAACTGAATTAAACTGAAGTAACTTCAACAGTGACGTCTGTATGAAACTGAACTGAATTAAACTGAACTGAACTACAACAGTGACGTTTGTATTAAACTAAACTGAATTAAACTGAAGTAACTTCAACAGTGACGTCTGTATGAAACTGAACTGAATAAAACTGAACTAACTTCAACAGTGACGTCTGTATGAAACTGAACTGAATAAAACAGAACTGAACTACAACAGTGACGTTTGTATTAAACTAAACTGAATTAAACTGAACTAACTTCAAAAGTGACATCTGTATGAAACTGAACTGAATTAAACTGAAGTAACTTCAACAGTGACGTCTGTATTAAACTGAACTGAATTAAACTGAACTGACCTTCAACAGTGACATTTGTATTAAAATGAATTGTATTAAACTGAACTAACTTCAACAGTGACGTCTGTATTAAACTAAACTGAACTTCAACAGTGACGTTTGTATTAAACTGAAATGACTGTTTCCACAAGAACTGAGATCTGATGCACAGAAATGAGTGTGACTGAGCCTAGACAACACATCGCTGTGTGTAGTTATGTGCTGGAATAATGCAGCGAGGGCCAGTGTGGAGCAGGTGCGCATGCTAATGAGGGAGCGGCAGCTGCTGGTCACAGCGCACCCAACTCTCTGCTCATAAACCCCCCCAACACACACACACACACACTTTCCCAAAGAGAAGAAGAAGAAGAGGGCCGAGGCAGCAGGCAGTTGAATGGTTTGCCCACCACAGAGCGGAGCAGACAGACTCCATGAGAAGCCCCATTGTTTCCTGCCGCCATTCAGAGCGGAGCTGAGCACAGTCTGGGTGCCTCTAACCCTTCTGAGTGTGCATTCAGCTGTTAAACCTCCTCTTCTTTCCCCATCCCTCCCTCCGTCACCCTCTCTCTATCCTCTCCCGTTTTAATCTTCCAGTTCTCCACTTCCTTCCTATACTTGGCCGGGCTGGAGATGTAGTCGCACTCCTCCGCCTATGATGTCTGTCACCGTTTCCCGCCTTTTCCTCCCTTCTTCAGCAGATCCCGTGATATCTGGATGATGAGGTCATTGGTGAATCAACACTTCCTTCGCTCTTACCAAAAGTTCAGGATGTGTGGGTTCTTCAATGGCTGGTGAACTATTTCTTATTTTGTAATTCATTCATTCATTTTCCTTTGGCTGATTATCAGTGGTCGCCACAGCGGAATGAACCGCCAACTATTCCAGCATATGTTTTACACAGCGGATGCCCTTCCAGCTGCAACCCATTACTGGGAAACACCCATACACACTCATTCACACACACACACTCATACACTACAGCCAATTTAGCTCATCCAATTCACCTACAGCGCATGTCTTTGGACTGTGGGGGAAACCGGAGCACCCGGAGGAAACCCACACCAACACGAGGAGAACATGCAAACTCCACACAGAAATGCCAACTGGCCCACCCGGGACTGGAGCCAGCAACCTTCTTGCTGTGAGGCGACAGTGCTAACCACTGAGCCACTGTGCCACCCTATTTTATAATATAATTGATATATTATATTACATCATATTTTTTTGGTGTATTTAAACAAAATAGTTTTATTAAAAAGTTATATCCATTAAAATAAGAGATTGGTCATCTAAGATAAGGATAATACACTTTAATTCAAATTACAAACTACAAAATTTCAACTATAAAATATATTATTTTATGTTTCTCTGGATTTGTCCTGTTTATTAACATTTTGCTCCATATTAATTTGGGTTTGGGGCAGCACGGTGGCACAGTGGGTAGCACAATCGCCTCACAGCAAGAAGGTCGCTGGTTCGAGCCCCGGCTGGGTCAGTTGGCGTTTCTGTGTGAAGTTTGCATGTTCTCCCCATGTTTGCGTGGGTTTCCTCCGGGTGCTTCCCCCACAGCCCAAAGACATGCACTATATGTGAATTGAGTAAGCTAAATTGTCCATAGTGTATGGGTGTTTATGCTGGATACATATGCTTACATTTTTTTTGTTAGATTAGTTCCAGCTTTGGTACTGACTAATCTACTGTATAGGCACAAATATACTATTGTAAAGCATCCTATAGAAAATATATTCATTTAAAAGAGAGATCTGTGCTGTGAGGGCTGTATATATAAGGTATTTAAAGTACCTTACTGTACAAATGTGTTAAAGTTCATCTTATGCTCACTAATGCTGCATTCAACAATATAAGTAAATAGTGTGAATATAATATAGCATACTATAATAGAGTATAGTAAATATTTTACTATTGAAAAATATGTTTGTACAATTTAAAATACCTTGTCTGTTTGAATATACATTTTAATATATACATTTAAATATACACAAAATGTAATTTATTTATCATTTACATATTTTAGAAATGATAAAATAAAGTAATTAAAATCATTTTTGTAAAATTAGAAATGTCATTCAGTCACTTTTGATCAATTTAAGAGTTCTTTTAATGAATGAATGGATGGAAAAATGAATGAATGAATGAATGAATGAATGTGAAAATAAAATTTCAAATAAATAAAATTGCTAAGCCCAGACTTTTGAATCGAAGTGCATTTAATATTTTCTCAAGGTAAATAATAGACAATATTGTAAAAAAAAAATAAATAAATAAAAATCACTTACTTTCATTTATTCAATAACTTGCCTAACTAACTTAATTTAACCTAGTTTAGCTGCTCCAAGCTGAATGAATACTAGAACCTTGCAAAATAAGTTGAAAAATATCATGTACTGTCATCATAGCAAAGACAAAAGAACACCCCCACCAAATGCTTGCGGGCATCGAGCAGTCTTTCTGGGGCCAGCTTGCCTGGAAGGCCCCTAGATAGTTATTAAAAAAATAGTTATTAAAACTATTATGTTTAAAATGTGTTGAAATGTGTTCTCTATTAAGCTACACTTGGGAAAAAACTTATATATACACTTTAAAAAAATAAATGTTATTTTACAGGTAATTGTCTGCATTTATTTACAGAATTTCCAGTTTTGTCATTATAGAGTGAAATACCTGTTGTTTTACAAGTATTTTCTGTAATTAAAAATTCTAACATTAAATTTACAGTTATTGCTTGTATTTTGGTATTACATTATTTTTCTGTATTTTTAAAGGACATTTTC
>CAIGQW010054063.1:735853-749947 GCA_903798125.1 Danio choprae | reverse complement strand
AGCACATTATATATATATATATATATATATATATATATATATATATATATAATATATATATACAACAGCACATTATTTAATGTGTTCCTCATGATTATTTTTTTTTTTTAAATAAACACATATACCACATATTCATGTATTTGTTGGCAAACTGGCGATCCTCTGTCCATCTTTGCTCCTAAAAGACTAAACTTTTCTTGGATGCTGCTTCAAATCAAAATTACAATCACCTGTTGACATCACCTGTTTCAAATCATGATATTATTTAACCAGTCTACCTGATGACCTGATGATTTTTTTATTTGTTTTCCATACTGTCCCATCGTTTTCTGATTTGGGGTTGTACTTTATTTTTATTTCTTTTTAGGGAAGAAAGAACAAATGAGGGACTGCACACTGGCTCAGTGGTTAGCACTGTCACCTCACAGCAAAAAGGTCGCTGGTTTGAGTCTCGGCTGGGCCAGTAGGAATTTCTGTGCGGAGTTTGCATGTTCTCCCCGTGTTGGTGTGGGTTTCCTCTGGTTTCCCCCACAGTCCAAAGACATGCGCTATAGGTGAATTGGATGAACTAAATTGTGCGTATGAATGTGAGAGTGTATGTGAGTTTCCCAGTACTAAGTTGCAGCTGGAAGGGCATCCGCTGCATAAAACATATGCTGGAATAGTTGGCGGGTCATTCCGCTGTGGCGACCCCTGATAAATAAAACGACTAAGACAAAGGAAAATGAATGAATGAAGAGAGAGAAAAAAACCCCCAATAACATTGGAACTTACATGAACAGTTGACTGGTCACATATTTCTTTAGAAGTCACATCAGTAAATACATATAAAAATGAGTTTACACAATGTAAAGGCATAAGCACAATCCATTTCTCCCAATATTGCAGGTATTTGTCCAGTTTTAATGAAAAAGTCGTTAGCTGAGCATTTCAACCCCAAAAAATAGCCTGAGACATGTTTAGCATCTGTTTGCTTGTCTGTTTTTGGAGAGTCCACAGCTGCTTCCCAGCATTGTGCAGAGATAGAGCGTGTGGACAGACACCCAACGTGCATGCAATGCACCGCAGAGCTGTAGCTGCAGGACAGTTCCCTTACGACCTTTGTTTTTGGCCGCATAATCACAAACAGGAAGTTTCTTTGGGCCAGTCGCACAGAGGTACTTCCCCCTTTTGTTTGTTGGAGGTTGTGTGAAAGTTTGTGGTACAGACCCCACGTCGCCCCGTTTCTCTTCATTCTTACTAATCCGCGAATGTATTCTTGATCATTTAAAGGGATAGTTCACTCAAAACATGAACATTGTGTCATTTACTCACTCTGGACTGTTTCCGAAAGAGTAATTTTTGATGTTATGGAATCAAGAAATCTTTAACCAATGACTTATACACAACCTGACAAAAGTCTTGTCGTCGATCCCAGTTGTAAGAGCAACACATAACAACTTGACTTGATCGTTTGGAAAGGTGGCAAAAGGCAAATTATTCAGATGAATCATCTGTTAAACTGCAGCCCAATCAGCACAAATACTGCAGAAGACCTATTGGAACCCACATGAACCCAAATTCTCACAGAAATCAGTCAAGTTTGGTGAAGGAAAAAATCATGGTTTGGGGTTACATTCAGTATGGGGGCGTGCGAGAGATCCGCAGAGTGGATGGCAACATCAACAGCCTGAGGTATCAAGACATTTGTGCTGCCCATTACATTACAAACCACAGGAGAGGGCAAATTCTTCAGCAGGATAGCGCTCCTTCTCATACTTCAGCCTCCACATCAAAGTTCCTGAAAGCACAGAAGGTCAAGGTGCTCCAGGATTGGCCAGCCCAGTCACCAGACATGAACATTATTGAGCATGTCTGGGGTAAGATGAAGGAGGAGGCATTAAAGATGAATCCAAAGAATCCTGATGAACTCTGGGAGTCCTGCAAGAACGCTTTCTTTGCCATTCCAGATGACTTTAATAATACGTTATTTGAGTCATTGCAGAGATGTATAGATGCAGTCCTCCAAGCTCATGGGAGTCATAGACAATATTAATTCTTTTTCCACTGCGCCATGACTTTATATTCTATACTGTTCATTATTTCTGTTAAGTGACAAGACTTTCGTCAAAGCAAAGTCACACCTTACTGTCCTAATTAAATAATTAAAAATCAAGGCATGATCATATTTTATTTTGGTAAAATAAGCGTGATCTAGAAGCCTTTACCTTTCATATAAGCCACTTCTGATACCAAATGACCAACTAGAAGTCAAGTTATTATTTGTTGTTTCTAAAACTTGGATAGGCGACAAGACTTTTGTCAGGTAGTGTATATTAGGAAAAACAAATACTATGGAATTCAGCGGTTACAGACATTCCCTTCAGCCCTAAAGTGCAGCACAATTCACAATTTAGAAAATATGTTCTGTTGTTTTCTTTGATCTTGTATAACAAGAATGCGCAGTCCTGCTCCTGCTACTCAGCTCAAACCATGTGCCCATCTGTGTTTTTCAGATGACCTCCAAACCAATATTATTCAGGTGTGTTCGATTAGACAACTGAACCCTGATGCAGGCAGATCTCTATGAGCGGCACCAAACAATCGAAGTGATGGCAGTGCAGAATCAATCACTCCAGACATTGATATCAACCTGAAACCAAAACACATGTGCAACTGTATATGATAAAAGAGAAAGCAGCAATCAAAAAGAAAGAAATTCTGCATGCTTTCGCCAAGAAATAACTCTGACAGTCTATAAAATACACATGCATGGCTGATTTCTTAAACTTAAAACATAAGTGTGTTTTTTTCTTGTTCTTTTTAAAATACAGTGCACTTATTTTGTTCATGCTGCATGTCAAAACACAGATTTACAGCCATTAAGATTTAAGGATAAGGGTGAGGTTGGAGCCAGGTTTCATTATAAGGTTAATATCAACCGTGTATTTATAGATGTAATAACAGAAATTAATAACAGATGTGCAGTGGTTACTAAAAACATGTACAGTTACTATGTACACGATTAGCATCTTGAATTAAATGTAATGCTAGGCACTGATTAAAACTTTCAGATTCTTCTATGATTAATAGTAATTGACTGCAAAATTCAACAATGAATTCATTATTCAATCATTCATTCATTTTCCTTCGGCTTAGTCCCTTTATTCATCAGGGGCCGCCACAGGGGAATGAACCGCCAACTTATCCACCATATGTTTTACACAGCGGATGCCCTTCCAGCTGCAACCCAGTACTGGGAAACATTCATACACACTCATTCACACACATACACTACGGCCAATTCAGTTTATTCAATTCACCTATAGCACATGTCTTTGGACTCAGGGGGAAACTGGACCACACGGAGGAAACCCACGCCAACACAGGGAGAACATGCAAACTCCTCACAGAAATGCCAACTGACCCAGCCGGGACTTGAACCAGCAGCCTTCTTGTTGTAAGGCGATAGTGCTAACCACTGAGCCACCATGTCACCCCTATTGTGTATTAAAGTAAAGTAAAAGTAGTGTATTGGGCATTTTTGTTTTAAAAATATTGGTATATGCACAAAAGTGTGCAATCACTTTCATTAACCTTAACCCTAACCATAACAACTAAAGCAGTAGATCAATTACTTATTACCCAGAGGGCACTTTAAAATCAATACAACATAAAAAAACACATCAAAAATGCAAATCAATTTGATGTCAGTTAACTACCTTCATGTCAAAACAACATCAAATTGACATCTAACATTGGCGTTAATATTAGATGTCAATTTGATGTTGTTTTGACATTAACGTACATGAAATTCAAGCCTTCAGATGAATAAAACTTAGAATATAAAAAACTTACTCTATATTCTGGTGGTCAATAGGCCATCAATGTGCGGATGTCAAATGGACGTCAAGATTTTGACAACAAATAGATTTGCAGGCGGCACGGTGGCTCAGTGGTTAGCACTGTCGCCTCACAGCAAGAAGGTCGCTGGTTTGAGTCCTGGCTGGGCCAGTTGGAGTTCCTGTGTGGAGTTTGCATGTTCTCCCTGTGTTGGTGTGGGTTTCCTCCGGGTGCTCCGGTTTCCCCCACATTCCAAAGACATGCGCTATAGGGGAACTGAATAAACTAAATTGGCCATAGTGTATGTGTGTGAATGAGTGTGTATGGGTGTTTCCCAGTACTGGGTTGCAGTTGGAAGGGCATCCACCGTGTAAAACATATGCTGGATAAGTTGGCGGTTCATTTCATTGTGGCGACCCCAGATTAATAAAGAGACTAAGCCGAAAAGAAAATGAATGAATGAATGAATGAATGAATGCATCTTTTTCTTCTTTAATGTTCTACTGATGGGAATAAAAGTCTGGGGGTGAATAAATTGGCAGCACATTTTCATTTTTCGTTCAGCTATTCCTTTAATTACAGAGAAATTGAATTAAAGTTGAGTTTCTGCAAGTCTAAAGGCAATGAATACAAAAAGAGACCAAAATACAGTATTAATATATAATCAGTTCACAATTACACCCTCATTCCTCAAGATTTCTCTTAACTCCCAGGACAAAAGAGGTGTTTTAATTCTGCATTATTTTAGATCCGAACGCAGTGTTGAGTGGCTCTGGTGTGTGTTTGCAGGAGCTTGAAGGATCAGTGATCAGAGAGCACATTGGCTCCATGCAGTCTGGTACTCTGGGTAAATAACTACAGTTCATTCATGGGAATGAAGCTTAAATAAAGTTCCACCGCTGGGACTGTGACACATGGCCCCATAACAGAGATGACATTCAGATGGCCCTATCTTTAGCTTGTTTTCCCTATGGACTTCAGCTGAATTGGATTTCACCGTCATTTATGCAGTTTGACTTATTGCTCTCTTTGTATAAATAACAAACAACAGACGTCAACATACACAGATGTCTATAAACTTTGCTAACCCCTGTGTGTCATTATGCAAGAGACTGTTACTGCTATTCAAATGTTGTTGATGTAGTTCGATGTTGACATCTAAGGTCACGGTTCTCCAGGGAAAATGGCAGGGAATGAGGTTATCGGAAAGATTTTAGCTGTTATGCTAGCTATCATGTTTTTGGGGTTTTTTTCAAAACACTTACTTACTTTGCTTCGGCTTTGTCCCTGATTTTGCCCCAGAGGAACGAACCACCAATTATTTGGACATGTTTTATGCAGCGGATGCCCTTCTAGTTGCAATATTCCAGACATATTATTGATTTATGAGGAATATATGCGATTGTTTTTACAATGCACTAAAAGGAACACTCTAGTTTTTGTGAAAATATGCTGACTTTACATGTCAACCAGTTGAGTTTTACCTTTTTTGAATCCATTCAGCTGATGTTCGGATCGGGCGGGAGCACTTTTAGCTTAGCTTAGCATAAATGATTGAGTCAGATTAGACCATTAGCCTCTCGCTCGAAAAAAAAAAAAAAAAAAAGTGATAATTTTCTACTTAAAAGCTTGATTATTCTGCAGTTACGTTGTGCACTAAGAGCGGTGGGGGGGGGAGAATCATATTTTCTAGGTTGATATGGCTAGGAACTATACTCATGGGATAATAATCAAAGAAAATTTCATCAATAATAATATAGTTCCTAGCCAAAGGAACTTTTCACTTTCCTTTGGTTTTAGTACATGATGTAACAACAGAGCAGTCAAGATTAAAAAAGGAACATTATCGAAAGTCTTTTTTGGAAAATGTTTGATTGAGATGCTAATGGTCTAATCCGATTCAATAATCTATGCTAAGCTAAGCTAAAGATGCTCCCCTAGACCCAGATAAAAGGTGAATGGATTAAAAAAAAATTTAAAACTTAACTCTTTAATTGGGGTGTTGTAAAATAAGCCTATTTAAAAATTATTTTAAAAAGTGGGGCGTTCCTTTAACCATGTTATCATTGTTCCTAAAAGTGGCTAAGATTCAAGGTTTTACCACCACTTTCTGGATATTTTCTAATTTCCCAGCAATAATCCCAGCAGATCAGTAGTTTCTGAAATAGTCAGAGTAGCCTCTTAAATAGATTTTCTTCCCCATTCTGATGCTCAATTTCAACAGCAGATCGTAAAAGAAAAAAATCTAAGGAAGTCAGCAAAGAGCATTTTTCTAAATATCTTCTTTTGTGTTCAACAGAAGAAAGAAACTCAAACAGGTTTTAAACAAGTGAAGCGTGAGTAAATAATGCCAGAGATTAAATTTTTGGGTGAACTATCCTTTAAAACCGATGACTGGGTTTGTCCTTATTTGACCCAACATTGGCTTACAACAACCCAGCACTGTTTAGAGTGTAGAATTAATTGTTAACCCTGGGTAAATAATGAGCAGTGTGAAACATGAGGAACGATAACCCAGGATCCCCTTGACCTAGGGAACAGAATCACAGAGTTCACTTAAAAAATATTTTTGCTGCTTCTTCAAACTACTAATTTAAAGCGAGCTGAAACAACACAGTTCTTGAGTTTTTGGGGGGACAGCTTAATTGTTTTAGGTTCAATCCATTTACATTTGTTGTGTTAACTTAATACATTTTTGTTGGGACAATATAAATGAATTGTGTGGAACCCTGCATTTTGTACACTGTAAAGAAATGCTGGGTTCCACACAATCGATTTCTGTTGAGACAACATGAAGAAATTAAGTTAACTTATTAGTTTTTAGGGCCTCACAGTGGCGCAGTGGGTAGCACGTTCGCCTCACAGCAAGAAGGTCGCTGATCGCTGGTTCGAGCCTCGGCTGGGTCAGTTGGCCTTTCTGTGTGGAGTTTGCATGTTCTCCCTGTGTTGGCGTGGGTTTCCTCCGGGTGCTCCGGTTTCCCCCACAAGTCCAAAGACATGCGGTACAGGTGAATTGGGTAAGCTAAATTGTCCGTAGTGTATGTGTGTGAATGGGTGTGTATGGATGTTTCCCAGTGATGGGTTGCAGCTGGAAGAGCATCCGCTGCGTAAAACATATGCTGGATAAGTTGGCGGTTCATTCCGCTGTGGCGACCCCAGATTAATAAAGGGACTAAGCCGAAATGAAAATGAATGAATGAATGAATATTAGTTTTTAAAAATTTAAGTGGATTAAACATAAAACAATTAAGTTGTCCCAACATAATCTCAAGAATTGTGTTGTTTCAGCTCATTTTAATACGCAGTTTGAACAAGCAACAAACAATTTTTTCAGTGTTAACTATTTAACAGCTTTTAATAGAAAAAGCTTTAATGACACAACTCCCGCTTCTTTTCTCCTCTAGAGTCTGTTATCATCATGACTCACTACAGCGAGATCAAAGATGTCTGTCTCGCTAGATAATAAAAGACTGATGTCATGGTTCAGAGAAAGCACAGCACATGTGAAATGAACTTTCTTTGTAGTATTCTCTGTTTATTTAAGCCTGCGTTATCTAATTCGGTCTTATCACACATGAGCCACCTTTCTCAGATTCAATGATCTATGCTAAGCTAAGCTAAAAGTGCTCCTGCCAGATCTGGAGAAATGCTGAATGGATTATAAAAAATTATAACTTAACTGTTTAACTTGTTTGGAGAGTTGTAAAATAAGCCTATTTCCAAAAACAGTGGAGTATTCCTTTAACCTCATGTCATCAATGTTCCTAAAAGTGGCTAAGCGTCAAAGTTTGATTAACTTATGTGATGTAGTGATTTTCACTGTTAGGTTTTACAGTGAGTTTAATTTATAATAAAAAAAAAAGTTACTTTGACTTAATGAAAAAGAGTTATGGCAACTCATGAACTGATTATATTAAGCAGAACTCAAACCTAATGACATATTAATTCATTATACTTTTTGAGTTTGATAACTGAACTTAAATGTTAAAGTTACTAATACTTCAAATGTTTGATGATATTAAAACAAATAATATATGATTAATTCATTTTCCTTCAGCCTAGTCCCTTATATATCAGGGGGGCCACAGCGGAACGAACCGCCAACTATTCCAGCATGTTTTACGCAGCGGATGCCCTTCCAGCGCGCAACCTAGTACTGGAAAACACTCATACACTCTTACATTCTCACACACACACACACACACACACACACACACACACACACACACACTCATACAATACAGACAGACAATTTAGTTTATTCAATTCACCTACAGTATTCCGCATGTTTTTGGACTGTGGGGGAAACTGGAGCACCCGGAGGAAACCCACACAAACATGGGGAGAACGTGCAAACTCCACACACAAATGCCAAATGGCCCAGCTGGGACTCAAACCAGTGATCTTCTTGCTGTGAGGCGACAGTGCTAACCACTGAGCCACTGTGCACGACCTATTTTTTGGACCGTTCTCTATAAACCCCGTTTATGCATAAAAACGTTTTCACAGGCTCCTCAAATGTCCACGAAGATGCTGGACAAACAGTTTTTGTTTTTGACACCCTTCAGGCCTGTTCATGTTGAGCCGGGGAGTGGTGTGAATCTTGTGAAGGAAATGAAGTTGGGATGGGAAACCACAAAGGACGATCTTTAATAAAGAGTGTGGGAGGGAGTGCGACTGTGAGAAAAGGTGGACGGAGACAAAAGGCTAATTTACGCTCTTCTGTTTAATGTTCACGTAAAGTTTTTGTTGTGCGTTTCCGTTATCACCTGTCACCTGCCCGTATACACAGTCACAGCAAACAGCTAGTCTGCGAGACAAAGAAAACAAACTAGAGGCAGCGAACTGTGTTTATTGTCAAACCTGATATCTCTTTTCCCAGCTTAGTTTAACTAGTTCTGCAACTGCAGCAAATTCCTCCAAAGCCTGGGAACTAAGAGGCATTAGCGGAAAATGACTAGCCAACCTTTCTATTTACAGTAAACACCCAAAAGCCCGGAGATGTCTTCTCTGTAAAAGCGTGCTGTGGTTTCAGAAGTCAAGAGATAATGGCTATAACTATATGTAAAACTTTGTTTGTTGTTCAAAACGGTCCCATCGAAACTGATCTTACAAAATGCAAATTAATGCAGAAAAACGAGCAGGCTGTACCAGAGAACTTTCTCCCTGCCGCCTCAGGCTGCAACAAGATTTTTATGAAAATGACCAGGAATTCTGAGATGAAAAGATCTGAGACTTTTACAAATGGGATCCAGGGTCTGGAGGAACTTGAACAATGTGGAATTTTGCATTATGAAAAAAACGTTTAGTAGTTTTGTAGAAGCAATCAAACAGAACTTCTCAATGGCTGTTTCTCAATTCCAAGAATGCAGAGAACGGACTTGCGCTCTCCGCTCTTGCCAGGTCGCCTCGGAAGAACGAACTCAGGAGACCGTACGTACATCTGGCTACATAATTCGCGATCTCCAGAAATGTAGGGCTACGTTTTCAGAATGAGACTGTGTTGGACAACAGTGTGTGAATATAACCAGCTTCTAATGGTACAAATTTACAAATTGTTATTATTTTTAAATCACACTTGATAAAAACACATTTTGATTGACATTCTCCCTTTGTACGTGTCATCAGAGGGGGAAAGCCCCGCCCATTAGAGGCCATCTCTCCCTCATTAGCATAGAACATCAGTCTTGTTTTTGAATCTGCCACTATGCTGACACACAGGCATTTGTAGCTCCACCCTCTTTTAAAAAGAGCACGATCTCGTTTGAATTTAAAGCGACAGTCACCAAAATGCCACGATTAGGATCAAAGTCTAAAGGGTCAGCTTCAAAGAGATATAAAACATTATTTGTGTAGTATTTTGAGCTGAAACTTCACATACACACTGTAGGGACATCAAAGACTTATTTTACATCTTGTATAAAGGGGCATAATAGGTCATCTCTAAAACATATCATTTCAATTTGCTTGCTCTTTTATTTGTTTGAGGGATCTTCTGTTTGGATGATCACCAGAGCGGTGCCACCTTTTAATCTTACAATTCTAACCTCACAAACCCTTTTTTCCTCCACAAATGAGGTTACATCTTGCGATTCTGAACTTGGTTGTGTCCAAAAGCTCTAAAATGCTTCCTTCAAGGTAGGAAGACAAAAAGTCATCTTCAAACCCAAATTCTGCTTCATTTGCTGCATGTCTCGGGAGGTACTTTCGTCTGATTTAATTTCGAAGGCAACAAAAAAAAGAATCAGAATCAGAATCAGAATCAGAATCAGAAAGAGCTTTATTGCCAGGTATGTTCACACATACGAGGAATTTGCTTTCGTGACAGAAGCTTCTACAGTGCAACAGAATTACAGAGACAGGACAAAAAACAGATAATAAATATATTTTAAAAACAGAAGTAAGAAGTGAATGCAGATATGCAGGTTGACAAGTGTATCTGTGTCCTGTGCTGTCGTCGCTATATCCCACAACCTTGTGCTTTTAATTTCTGTCAGTTAAAAAATGAACATGGCATCTCAAAGCAACGCTTGAATGTCATTCTGTTTGTAAATGTACATTTTTGACCAATGTTTTCCACTTTGGATGGCATTTGTAGTGAGAATTTAGTATTGTAGTGAGCAAAAGTCCCTTAGTTATCACCAAAGCTCAAGGTAAATCTATGTGCTTGCTGGATTTAGGGATTTTAGAATGACCAAAACAACATTTCAGATGTTTTACAATGCGATCGATTCACTAGTTTGTCTGTTCATGCCATCCCAACTCACCCATATTTGTTATCACATGACTTTTTTGATGTTCATGCTAGAATTAAATGCGTTTCCATCGTAGTTTATATGCATTTTTATTAATCGGATAAAAAGATTATCCTACTCAGCGTTGAACATACATTTTTTATGCTCATTTTCAAAATCTCTGCGCATCTTGGCATATCCATCAAGCATTTTTTTATATCATATTCCAAAATGAACAAACATAGGTGGATGTAAACATAGCTACTGACAGTGGTGAGAAAGCTGCAGTTAAGGAAAAAACATGCTACATGCTAACATAGGAAGCTGAGCAAGGTCTCTCTCTCTCTTTTTTGATACTTTGGTTTTCAGGGTGTTTTGTTGTGTCTTTGTGGATCTGTTTAAGAGATGACAGCATCTGTGAATAAAAGCGCAGGCTAATCCGTGTGTATGCTTGCTGACAGATAGGGGTGGCTGTGCATGGAGGGCCATGTGTTCAGCCTCATTTGAGGGCCCTTGAGAAACAGCTTTGACAGGCTGGGAGACATTGCCGGGCCTTAGATGGACATCCAGTTGTTGTTTTAACATATGAGAGACAGGTGAGCAGGGCATAAAATGAGCTTCAGTGAGACACTTAAAATTAGATGCTTTCTGTAGACTAATTAAAAGGATATCAGATGTTTATTATGACATCTATTCATAAAGTAAATCACGAGCTATTTTTACATACATCTACTGTAAAAAACAACAACACTATTTTCAAATCTGTCATTTTTACGTCATTATCACATAATATTAAATACTAGCACTTATTAATTAGATGCTATTCAATACTAGTACTTATTTGTTAGATACAAGTTGTGACAAATTCAATTATCACTACATAACTGGTGGTCTCGTGCGAGGCTAAAATATCAATATTAATATCAATACCAAAATATTGATGTTAATATTTGTGATAAATGCGATTACATAGTGCTTATCAAATAGCTTAAAATAGCCAAATATTCCAATTGTGACTAGAAAATATATTTTATATACTTAAAGTTGTTCATTAGCTACTAATTAATACATAATACTAGTACTTGTTTATTAGATCCTCCCACCTATTTAACAGATACTAGTTTTAGTTAATTATAGACTGCCATTTAATCATTAGATACAGTTTTGCTCATCAAATCTAATATTAACAGTCATACCTATATATTTACAGTTATAGTATTTATTGATTAGCTACTAGTACTTATTTAACAGTTATTGATTTGGTATACTACTTATTAGACATTAGTATACTTTTGTCACAGCCTAGCCAGGTTCTCCCCTTCCACAATCACCCCATTCAGCACGATCACTGTCACCTGCCTTCTGATTAACCCCGCGTGATGTCCTTTACAACGCCACTATTTAGTCTCACCCCAGTCTGCACTCAGTGTCTGACCTCGTTACACCGGACTTCACTCTCCGAACGGTCTTTGTTATTCTAGTCAGTTATAGTTATTTACCTCTCTCCTTCTGATCTCCAGTGTCTGAGTCATTTCTCCTAGTGTGATTCCTCCTGGTTCCCTGTCTGGTTGCTTGTGGTCCCCATGTCTGGTTACTTTGTCTCCCCGCTCCTCCGGCATCTACATCTGGTCATCGCTTCATCCATCTGCCATTCAACCATATCTGTTTAGTTAATGCCATCCTAAAATCAACTATTTACATCTATTATCATCTGTCCCAGTCCTTCTGTGACAACTTTGTTGTTATTATTATTATTATTATTATAGTAACAATATTTTATCTAACTATCCAACTCTTAAATTAAAATCTAGACATGAAAAATATTACTAGTGACATATGGAATAAGAACTAATACCTAATAAATGTCTACTAGTATCTAATGAATCTTAATAAATTATGTAGTATCTAATGAATAAGTGATACATATTAAAAATAAATAGTATCCAATGGCAAAAAAAATCTTAAATTACTTACTAGTAACTAATGAAATGACTACTGTCTTAAGTATCAAGTGCCAGTATCTAATGAATAACTATTATCGAATAGTGTCTAATGAATCTAATAAATACAAGTGTCTTTCATCAAGGTGCTAATAACTAAATAATAAGCAGAAATCATTAATAAATGTATACTAGTACTCAATTAAATATCTACTGGTATCCCGAAGATATGCATGTACTAGTACTGTAGCATAAAAATAGATACTAGCATGTTTTATAGATTACTGTAAAAATGGCTTACCATAATTATAGGCGCACAATCACAAGACAATGGAGTACTCAAGCTGATTCATTCATTCAATTAATTCAGTTTTCTTTATTTGTTTGATTAATTCAAGCTCCTTAGCGTGATAGGCTACAATGGCCAGTTCTTGTATTGTTGTCTGTGCAAGGCTGATTTCCTGCTTGTTGTTGTCCACCGGATGAAATAAGTATATTGTTCTCTTCACTGATAAGCTGGAAGTGGGTTAAACGTAGCACGCTGTCATTTAAATTTTACACCTAAGACTTATGTTTTCCATCAATTGACTGTATCTGTCCAAAAGGAAGTGACAAAGGATGAATTACTTCACAGAAAACCGCTTGACATACAGTCGTGAATAAAATTAAAAGGCAGGGGCTAAAGGGTCACGTTTCAGGTCAAAGCTTCCTTTTCACTTTCCTTAAGGACGTGCTGGCCATTGTTAATAACACAGGCTGAGGGGATGCTGGGTATAGAACCTGAGGAGATGGTGACTATATAATCTGGAGATTGTGGTTATGTAACACTGACATTTTGATATATAATCTGTTTATATAATCTGAGGGGTGCTTGCTACACAGTCTGAGAGAACACTGGCTATATAATCTCAAGAGGATGCTGCATATATAATCTGAAGGAATGCTGGCTATATAATGTAAGGAGAATCCGGCTATTAGGGGATGCTGGCTATATAATCGGAGGAGATACTGACGTTGGTTATATAATCTGAGGAGATACTGATGTTGACTGTATAATCTGAGGAGATACTGACGTTGACTATATAATCTGAGGAGATACTGATGTTGACTGTATAATCTGAGGAGATACTGATGTTGAATATATAATCTGAGGAGATACTGCCGTTGACTATATAATCTGAGGAGATACTGGCTATATAATCTTAGGTGATGCTGGCTATATAACCTAAGAAGACATTGGCATGGATACTGGCTATATTATCTGGGGAGATACTGACATTGGCTATATAATCTGAGTGATGCTGGCTATATAATCTGAAGAGACACTAAAATTGGCTACTGTATATAATCTGAGGGGATGTTGGCTATATAATTTGAGGATACTCTGACATTAGGTATACAATCTGAGTGGATGCTGGCTATATAATCTGAAGAGACACTGAAATTGGCTACTGTATATAATGAGGGGATGCTGGCTATATAATCTGAGGAGATTACTGATGTTTGCTATATAATCTGAGCAGACACTGACATTGGCTATATAATCTGAGAAGACACTGACGTTGACTATATAATCTGAGGAGACACTGACGTTGGCT
>CAIGQW010054063.1:715220-735843 GCA_903798125.1 Danio choprae | reverse complement strand
TTGACTATATAATCTGAGGAGACACTGACATTGGCTATATAATCTGATGTGACACTGACGTTGGCTATATAATCTGAGGAGACACTGACTGGCTATATAATCAGAGGAGATGCTGACTATATAATCTGAGTGGATGCTGGCTATTTAATCTAAGGGAAACACTGACTATATAACCTAAGGGAACTCTAGCTATATAGTCTGGCACAGGTGTCAATTCCAGTTCCTGGAGGGCCGCAGCTCTGCACACTTTAGTTCCAGCCCTGCTTCAACACCCTTATCTGTAGGTTTCAAACAAGCTTGAAGGAGTCAATTAGTTTGATCAGGTGTGTTTAATTAGGGTTGGAACTAAACTCTGCAGAGCTGCGGCCCTCCAGAAACTGGAATTGACACCTGTGGTCTAAGGGGACACTGGCTATATTTTTACCCATTGTTTTTGAAACCCAAGTTGCATATAGAATAAATGTGTTCATTGTTATTTTAATATGCTCTGTTATGTTATAAACTGTTACGAGGATTTCATTAGTTTCTTATAATGTCTCATTTTTGGAATAGTGACAGGATGACATTCTTCTTCTTCACATATTTCTCCACAGTTAGAAGCACCGCTATTCATGAATACAATGAATACCTTTCTGTCTGTTTTTCATACTGATATTTTAAGAAGAAACAGGAAGTCAGGACAGGATATATTGAAGGCCTCATCCGTTTTTTAAAAATAGCTTTAAGTTTTAGCATCACTGCCTAGCAAATCCTCTTGTTATCGCACAGGGAAACGATTTAAAATGCCAATTCATCAAATTAACAATTGTTTTCATTTATCGTGACCAATAAAACTCTTAATTCCTCTGAAGTTAAAACATTGGTGTGCTGTTGTTTAGAAATGAATAAAAACAGGTCTACAAATCAAAATCCAGTAAATAAAAATGCAGAAAATCCTTTCCTCAGATCATATAGAGGTCATATGCACTTGATACACTGAGTTTTTTCCCAAATAGTCACCTGCTACTCACATAAAAAGGACATGAACCATGAGATGATTAATCAGTCTGTGGAAGAAATATGATGCAAGGTTTCTGAGAAATCTAGTGCAAATTCCCTGCAAGTTTTAATGGGAAGTGGGTGGTTGCTAGCAATATATATTGTACATTAAATGTAAAAGTGAAAGCAATATTTACATAAGGAATAAAATAATAAATGTCTAACCAATTACACAATATATGAAGTTCACACTTTACAGTGAGGCCTTCTGATGTACATTTAATACCTTTTTTTATACTTACCATAAACAAAACTAAAATTGGTTATTCTGACTTATTTATACATTTATTTAATTTGTTCTTTTGGATATTGATCTATTTTGAATCTCATTTCAAAGTTATTTGAATCTAATTTATATTTGTTTTTTGTTTTATACTAATATACATTTATTTTATTCATTCGTTCATTTTCCTTCAGCTTAGTCCCTTACTTATCAGGGGTCACCACAGCGGAATGAACCGACAACTATTCCGGCATATGTTTTAAGCAGCGGATGCCCTATCCAGCCGCAATCCAGTACTGGGAAACACCCATACACTCTCACATTCACACACACACTCATACACTACGGCCAATTTAGTTCATCCAATTCACCTATACTGCATGTCTTTGGACTGTGGAAACCGGAGCACCCAGAGAAAACCCACATGAACACGGGGAGAACATGCAAACTCAACACAGAAATGCCAACTGGCCCATTCGAGACTCGAACCAGCAACCATCTTGCTGTGAGGCGACAGTGCTAACCACTGAGCCAGTACATTTATTTATTTGTATTAATTTCGTTCATTGCCTGGTAAACAAAAGAGCATTAAGTGAAAGTTGGAAAGACATTGTATTCAACTAGATGTCGTTTTTCTATCCAAGTGTTGAAAGAGAGCAGAAGTAATTGAAAAGAGAGCAATTTACATGGTGGCAACTCTTGATTTTGCCTATTTTTCACTTCACAGCCTCAAATGAATGCCTATGCACCGCCAAGAGAGGACTGATCACTTGAAATAACACACTTTCAAAATCGGGCACTTCCATTCAGAAAGAACTGAAAAAGTCATTATGCGTCGTGAAAATAACATTAAGGTTAGTATTTTAACGTATCACATGCACATCTGTGCCCAATGCTCTATTGAGTCCACAGAGATTTGTTCCACCAGAAAATGATCTCTTTGTATTCCCAACAGCACAGTAATATTCAATTTACATTGGTAATATTACTGTGGAAACACATTTTTGGGGTTCAAATGTTCTATCAGATGCCAAAAGCAAACACCAAAGGAATTATTATACGGAAGCAATTAATGGTGCTGTGATGGTTTTGAAAATTATGATTGTTAGGTTTAAATCCATGCCTAATCTCAGACGGTCAGACTGTGAACCATCTTTTATCATTTTTTAAATACTGTTGTCTGGGATGCAGCAAGCATGTAGTGAACAACATGATTTTGTTTTGGCCACAACTCCAAAATGTGGCCAAAATGATTGGAAAGCATATTTAAGAGATTTCCGATTCATTCATTCATTTTCATTTCGGCTTAGTCCCTTTATTAATCTGGGGTCGCCACAGCGGAATGAACCGCCAACTTATCCAGCATATGTTTTACGCAGCGGATGCCCTTCCAGCTGCAACCCATCACTGGGAAACATCCATACACACTCATACACTATGGACAATTTAGCTTACCCAATTCACATGTAGCGCATGTCCTTGAAATTGTGGGGAAAACCGGAGCACCCGGAGGAAACCCACGCGAACATGGGGAGAACATGCAAACTCCACACAGAAATACCAAATGACCCAGCCAGGGGCTCGAACCAGCGACCTTTAGACCTGTATACCAATAGAGCTCTGTCTTCCAATGAAACCTGACATTATTATATTTCTCTGTATTCAACATGTCTCTGACTGATTGTGTGAGTGATGTTTAAGCTTGACTTATTTTCTTATGTTGAACAAAAAACGATATTGCGAAGAATGTTGGAAACATGTAACCACTGACTTCCACAGCATTTGTTTATTTTACTATGGATGTCAATAGTTCCAGGTTTCCAACATTCTTCAAAATATCTTCTTTTGTGTTTAGCAGAACAAAAATAACCTCAAACTGGTTCGAAACCACTTGAGGGTGAGTAAATGATGACAGTTTACATTTTTGGATGAGCTGTCCTTTTAAATGTGCTATATAAATCAATAAACTACCCAACTAAACTAACAGTTTTGTCCACTGCAGAAAAAGATGCGTTTCATGTGTGATATCATATGACTAAACGGCCATCATAAACGGCTATTAAAAAATGTCAAGTGAATTTGTGAAGTTCCCATTTAATAAAATGGAAGAATAGTGACACCTCATTGTACACGGTTTTATAAAAACACTTCACTGATTGTTTAACAGAAGATACTCGCATAATTCACCAAAGAGTCATGAGGCATAAGAAAAAAGGTGGATAATATCACCATTGTTTGGGCCATGGATGGAAAAGAGGAGAAATGGTGGATAAAACAGAGAGAACGTCTGTACAGCGATGTGCAGTACAGCAATGTGTGGCACAGACAGACTGATAGAGAGAGAGAGAGAGAGAGAGAGAGAGAGAGAGAGAGAGAGAGAGAAACATGGTGAATTTGTGAGAGTGGGAGGGATGGAGCAGGGCCCCGAATCACAGGGAGGATGGAGGTTCCCATGCCCCAGGACCCCTAGAGAGCAGCAGTGGCAGATGTGAGGTCTGCAAAAACTTCTATGGAAAAGACATTATCCATCAACCACACGTCTAAAAGTCAGCAGTAAAATCCAATCACACACACACACACACACGTTGGTATTGGTGGTTTACAGGGACTCTCCATAGGACTCTCTATACAGTAAAAAATGGTATTTATATGGCCCTACCCCTACACCGGCTGCCATCAATTTGTTCTTTTTGTTTTTTTTTCTGCTTTATCTCTTTGTTTGTTTGTTTTTTTACTTGTGTTTGTATATTTTTATATTTGATAGTGTATTTAGTGTTATTATGCTTTGTTTCTATTTTTAGGTGTGACTTTGTAACATTTGTCAACGGTCTACAGGTGAAAAATAGCCATTCTTGGCTAATTCCGGCACAATTTACAGTAATGTTTAATAATGTACATGTAAACAACTAAACTATTAACAATGTTAAGCATTTTGAATTACAAGGACATCTGGTCCTCATATACCATCAATCATACTAGAGTACAACTAGGTCATATCCATGTCTTTATACAAAAAAACTGTTCTTGTAAACCACCAAAACCATTACCCACACAAACGTTTATCATCTCAGACCATCTTTAGCACCAACAGTTCTGAGAATGTGGAGGCATTTGGGGATGAAAAAAAAATCAACCCAGAAAAGGTGAAGAGTTCAGGTTGAGAGTATCAAATAAAGTCAGTCAAAAAAAGGACGTAAGAGCAAATTGGTTTGGATACACTTATGCCCATTTGACTCCAAACCACTGAACTGATTTCATGCTTTATCAAATGCATGATCTCAAATGAATACCCGTGCAATCATTGGTTCGCCCTATGAAAACAAAAGCACTTTCTGCTCAGCTTAACACCGCATATGCAACACCCACAGCAGTCCAGGACAGATCTGATGACGGCAATGTACATGTTGAGACGTGTTTCTTCATCTGATACTCACAGGCTGCTCTAACAGAGAAAGAAAACGGACCAAAAAATAAATAAATTAAGGAAAAAAAACCCTCCTTTCTCTGACAAAAAAAGAAGAAATTTCACAGAATGTCCAGACTGCTCTTTTAATGAGATTTACCTTGGGTTAAAGCAGATTATTTGGGGCTTGAGGAGTAATGAAATACATACAAAATACATAAATGAGCATAAAATGAGTCAGGAGAAGATTGGCACTGTTTTCATACCAGCCTAATATTCATTCATTCATTTTCCTTCGGCTTAGTCTCTATTTCAGAGGTCGCCACAGCGGAATGAACCACCAACTATTCTGGCATGCCTTTTACACAACGGATGGCCTTCCAGCCGCAACCCAGTACTGGAAAACACCCATACACACTCTCACATTCAGACACACACTCATACACTACGGCCAATTTAGTTTCTCCAATTCACCTTTAGCGCATGTCTTTGGACTGTGGGGGAAACCAGAGCACACAAAGGCATGCTGAAGGCTTTTTATGCCAACAGATAACATAATAAATACAATGTTTTTATAAAAATACAAGGACTAATCAGGTGATTAATAAGTGTAATCTAATTAATTGCACAATGTATCAGTTTAATATTCCAATTAATTACATATGAAATAAAAATACAATGTGTTCTATGATTCAACAAAGATTTTGTTATAAGCTTTTTTTCCTTGCATTTGAATTGGTTTCAACTTCAGAAACATCAGCAACATTCTTCAAACATCTTGTATGTTCCACTAAGGAAAGAAATCCATGCAGGTGTAAAATACATTTAATTAAAATTAATATTGAAAGATGAGATTACATTATACTAGAAAAGAGTCAAGCTTTAAATAGGAAAATTATCAAAACTCATGCTAATGGTCTAATCCGATTTAATGATTTATGCTAAGCTAAGCTAAAAGTGCTTTCGTCAGACCCAGAGATTGGCTGAATGGATTAAAAAAAATGATAAAACTCAACTGTTTAACTCTATGGGAGTTTTAAAATTAGCCTATTTTCCTACAAGTGTAGAGCCCGAATCATCGGTTTATCTGATTTGGGGAAAATGCAGATTCATTTAGAAAGCAAACATCACTGTAGAACCATTAGATTTGCCCCTATAATTAAACGCTCTGTTTTGACCTTATTTGGAAGGGTCATGAATATTAATGATAGGCTCTGCTCTGATTATCAGTTTCACATCAGCTGAAGGAACGCGAGTGAGAAATCAGTCATAAACTCATAAATCTCATGTCACTTTAGTTCTTTATGTCGTAAGGCAGTGACAGATGAGAATAGAGGAATAAAAGTTTTCCAAAAAGTTGTCAGCAAGAAGCTGTGTGCGGAGAAGGCCTTTATCTTCTAATGCACTGTATTACGGAGCTTCATTCCTGTGAGGGTGGATGAAAAAGATTTGGATGGGCTCTTTCTTTAAATAGATTGAGGTGTGAGCTGTCGCAAGTCTTTAGCCATCACGTTTTCTTTGAAGCCTGAGAGAAGCTGTCGACAGCCATCAAACACTATCGGACAGCATGTCCGTTGAGATGTCAGGCCAATCCACTGCCTTAAGATGTGTACCAGAAGCCTGACTTACACACGGTGACTGAGTAATAAATCTCTGAAGTGTTTCACTGTATAATGATTGGGTGGAGACCATGAAACTATCAGAAAAACTACAACCAAGACATTTTCCATGCTTTCACAGGAAGCAGACACTGGAACTGAGAGATAGTGTCAAGGGTGGACCTGTGAGAATGCAGGGAATTGGACAACATATCAAAATTGTCTAATATGTTTGAGGTTAATTATTACACTAGATATATCACTGGTTTTGTTTTGGTAATCTTCAATGAAAGTCTCCTTGTTTGCACGTTTGGAGTAGTGATCCTTCTGTTGATGTCAATCTGAGGGCTTCAACAGAAACTGCATATTAATACCTTCTCATACTGTTAAGTTTGCTGTGAGGGAATGACATGCAAAAAGAAAGCCCCACCCCCTACTCAATATTCGGTTTCAGTTGGAAGTACATCAACATACTAAAGTAAAAGTTATTTTCTAAGCAACTTCCAGTTAAGACTTTAAGGATATTAATATACAGTTGTTATGAAAGCCCTCAAGCTTACGTCAACAGATGGGCCGCCACTCTAAAGGCGGAAGCAAATTATCCGAATTTGATTGAAGATTACCAAACATTGATTAACTCGCACAGATTAATTATTCACTTTAAAAATAACAATTTGAGCTAGCAAAAAAAAACAAAAAAAAACAACATTGTAAATTTTGATTGGATTTTAGCAATTCTCTGGGATACATACATTTTGAGAGGCTGTGGTGAGAGATTTGAGAATTTTAGATCTAATAGTATATGTTAGTTATGCATAGGTTTTTAAAAAATAGCTCTTATGCCCTGTGTTGTGTTTGTATTTATGATTAATTTATGTAGCACCGCTGTCCAGCGAGATACAACATTTTGTTCCGCTATTGTCATTCCGCTACATGTGTGGACATACAAAGCTCGACTTGACTTGAGAAAGTGCGAGTCTAATTTCTTGGTATCAATTGGACTAGTTATTTGTTGTAAATGCTTAGATCAGTTTACTTTGTTGATAGATTGTCTTTAGCGACAGGTACCACTTAATCTTTTGCTTTTTAAGAATTATTTTGACGTTTGCAGCTGTCATTTCTGAGTTTATGACCATTAATTTCTCCTTGGTTACTCATTTATTTCAGTGGCTACTGATTATGTTCACCTGTGTCTTGTTTAGTTTCCTGTTACCTTCTGTATTTATACTCTGTTTTTCTATTTAGTTGTTGGTTTTGTATTGGTTACATAATTGTTACATTTACCTTTAACGTTAACTTCTAGAATTTAGTAATCATTAGTTTTCAAAATAAGAACTATTTTGATGTTTACGGCTTTCATTTCTGAGTTCACGATCATGTTACCCTTAGTTGCTCCTTGGTTACTCATTTATTTCAGTGGCTACTGATTATGTTCACTTGTGTCTTGTTTTGTTTCCTGTAACCTTCTGTATTTATACTCTGTTTTTCTATTTAGTTGTTGGTTTTGTATTGGTTACACAATTGTTACTGTACATTTACCTTCAACATTACATTCTAGACTCATGACTTTTCTTTAAAGGTGCAGTATGAAAGTTTGACACCCAGTGGTTGAACTAGGTATTGCATTCCTGGATCAAAATACACATAAATGCAGGTTACCAGATTGGGGACCAACAGGAGTGTGTCTGACTATCAAAAATCAATGGCACGCGATAGAAGAAATCTTTTCCATATTAAAAGGAGTTTTTGTTCTAACCAGAAATTGATATATTAGAAACGGCTTCTATTTCTTGCAGCTGAACAACAGAAAACTGACAATGATCACCTCAGCTCCATTTTACATGACATTTATCGCCATACTACTGAAAGCAGCAGCAGATAGTTTACCTTGAAAATAAAATAAACCGTTTGAAAGTAAACTTTAGAAATTTGACTCAGTGCAAGCCAACACATATCAGTGATTCAGCATGTACATTTAATAATGTTAAAGAGGTTTAATATGTATTAATTTGGTTATCAACCGTACCATTTCACTGCAAATCTCATCAAGTAGCGTGTTGTTAGAACACGGGGTTACAATGTAAGCTGCTCACCTAATGTTTACGTTCTTAATCCTTATATCATTTGCTAATTAATGACCACCTCATGTGGAACTCTGAATCTGCATTTCATTTCAGAGGCTGTTACTGTCCACTGGAGGTCGCATTTCGGTCACGGACGCACACTTTGAGAGTCTAACTGAATGAATGAAATACACTGTTTTCCAACAAGGCAACCCGAGGTGCTGAAATATAATTGGCTAAAGTGGCGTTGGGCGGGTTAAATGACCAAAACAGAGACAGACATTCCAGCATGTAACTTTTTTTAAAGCAGAATATCTGACTTTAGCATTGTTTTTTCAGATAAACAAGAATGTTCACTTAGCATGTTTCTTAAATATCTGCAAACATATTATGGTACGAGTCAAAAACTTACATACCACACCTTTAATGATTTGATCTATACAATCTCAAGACAATTCGTAACTTTTTGATTTTGCTGCTAATTTGTAGAAATCTCATTCATGATTCGCTCATCCCTCAATGACAGTTGGGTTTATGGGTGGGGATTTAGGGAATGCCTCATTTTAGAAATCTTTTTTTTTCTTCAAATGAAAACGTATTAATTTTATGACAATACATATGCTATGTTTATCTTTAGTTATGTTTTCTAAAGAGATTGAGTGCTGGATTTAGTTACAGATACGCTGAGGTTGCAACCTTCAGTAAATTTGCCAAATGAATCCTGAGATTCTATTACGGAGTCTTCTTTCAGTCTTTTGTTAGTTGTCTTTTAACATCAGACATTGACTGAATAGCTCAGAGATTCACAATGTAAACTGTAGATTTTTTGTTTGTTTCACTAAAACACTTGAGTGAGCTCCTTGTTGCCTTTGAAATAAATATGGTTTAAACAAATGTTCAGCAGCTAAGAACTGTGGCCTGTGGTCTTCTGGGAGAGAATTAGTTTCCATTCTCTGTTAATCCCATTGGGAAAAAAACCCAACAACAACACCTCTGAAATCAGAGGAAGTCACTTCAGGTTTCATTCTTCCTCAGACAAGCCATCAATACTTTTGGAGAACAAAATCTGGGGCACACACAAGTTGTAAATGGTTTATCAAAGAGCAAGTTTGACATTGCAACCTGACGCCATTGCTCAAGGAGACAAAGAGACTTCCAGCAGACCTCCATCCTTCAGTAAAACAGTGAAATCGAGTTTCCTTGACGCTACTCCACCCATTGATAAGAGAGACAGAGGCTTATTTTTAGTTACAACTAGCAGACTAGCAACTTTTCTTGAATCATGATTGGCTCAAAAAGTTCTTCATGAGGAAAGATGTCAAATTTCAAATACACATTATTGAGATTGATGTGAATGTTAATGTGTGGCTTCCTCTGTAGACCTCCTGAGGACAATCAATGCAGTGTTGATGGTTTCAGCACTACACTAGAGAACAACTGCTTGTCCAGCTAAATGTGCGTTTATGTTCTGTAAAGCATCCTTGTTATATATTGGGAGAGTATTTCTTTGTTAACTGCTTTCTGCAACCACACTGATGTTTACTTCACTTAAAAAAGCACTGAACTAACCAAATAACCAAGTATAAATGAAATGTTTCAGGATTAGGTCAGTATGCAGAGAGTAGGTAACTGTGGCTGTTTGAACATTTTCGATTTGATGTTCACTACCTTTCATCTTCAGAAGAAATGCATAACATTGTAGATTTATTAGAAACAGCCAAACAATATTTTCACAAGACTCATGACAGAATGAGATTGCTTAAGTTATTTTAGTTAAGCAAGATATGAGCCATCGGGAGTGACAAAGATGGTGGGAGTAAAGTAAAGTGAGAGTAAATTTTTTTAAATACTTTAGATCCATGTAGAACTGGATCCAAACTCTGCACAGTCATTCAGAGATTTGGTCTGCTTTAGTAAAATATTATTTGAGCTTCATTCATGTTCTCATAACTCTGAGGGGGGAAAAGATCTAATAATGTAATTTTCTGAACATCTCCATGATGTGATTTGTACATGATGAATGTTCTCAAGAGGAAAAAGTTATGAGAACAATGTTCAGAAAGCCTTTATAAAACGTTTACATATTATTAATAAGTTTAAAAAAATGATTCATTGGATTCACAAATTTTTTGTAAGGTAAGTGGTTGCAAACCATTTATATGGGCTGAATTTAAACAAATTAAACGTAATATTGTTCAACTATTCAGCCCAATTCAGCCCATAGAAATAGTTTTCCTTAAAAATGTTTTTATCAAATCCAATAAAACATTTTTTTCAGTGTAACTTTTAGTATTGGATTGTCTCCGGAGAACAAGATTGGTGCTCAGTGAGTGGGTGAGGTTTGGCCTGCGGCTGTAACGTGCGCCTGGCGTCTGCTGCTGACTATCAGCTCTGATTAAACTACACACACTCCTCTGACTGCGGTTAGGTCTTCACGCTTACACACACACACAAACAGCCTGAAGGAGCCTGTTCTGCACCTGCTCTTCTCTTTACCAAAGGCAAACACTTGCAGGAGGACAGAAGGTTGAGGGTTCAGGAGAGACGGGTGAATAGAAAGGAGGAGTGTTTTCCCTTAGGTCGGTATAACACCTGGTTAAAATGCGCAAAGCTGTGATATGACTGAGCGAATACTGATTGAATTGAACTTTCTCTGCAGTTGTGGAATGCATGCAACAACAAAAAAAGATTAAAAATAATTAGAAAAAATTATGCACACTGTAAAAAATGCAGGGTTCCACACAATTCATTCATGTTGTCCCAACACAAATAGATTAAGTTGACTTTACAAATTGAAGTGGATTGAACATAAAACAATTAACTTGTCATTTTAAACTAGTTTGAAAAAGCAGGAAAAAAATATATGTTGTTTGAGTGCAAGATATATTTGACTACACTGTAAAAATAAATATCTCAAATAAGTGAGTAAACCGGGCGGCACGGTGGCTCAGTGGTTAGCACTGTCGCCTCACAGCATACATACTGATACAGTATACAATGACTTGCCTAATTACCCTAACTAGCTTAATTAACCTAGTTAAGCCTTTAAAAATGTCACTTTAAGCTGAATACTAATATCTTGAAAAATATCTAGTCAAATATTATGTGCTGTCATCATGGCAAAGATAAAAGAAATCAGTTATTAGAAATGAGTTATTAAAACTATTATGTTTAGACGTGTTGGAAAAATCTTCTTTCGGTTAATTAGAAATTGAGGGGAAAAAAAATACAGTGGGCTAATAATTCAGGAAGGCTAATAATTCTGACATCAACTGTACCTTTAAGGACAAAAAAATAATGTACCTCCCCAGTGGCAGATTTTGTACCTTCATTTCTGACAGTGTGTAGTTTCTAAAAGCTGTGTTTGGTGTTACTGGAGATTCAATGACGCTTAAACAGATCTTGCATTTACAAACGATTGTAAGCCAGTGCGGGTCATAAAATCTGAAAACACACTTAGTCGCATTCCTCACAGGCAACCGTCACCTTAACTTCATACGTGGAGAAAATCTCAAACATCTGCTGCATTGTGTGGACTGAAATTATATCATATTGATCACGATGATAAATGATGAAAGAACAACATTTAGGCTACAAACTAAAAAGGAAACAACATTCTGAGAGGATTTTGTCAATGTAACGTCTAGTGGCTGTTAATGTGATGACAATAAACAAAAGAATTACACCGAAGGCTGAAACCCTGAAGGCAATCATACAGGTTTGCATGACATGAGGGCGAATAAATGATGACTTTTCGCAAATACTTGAGATCTGAAATGTGATAATGCCGCTATAAGGCTAAACAGAAATATAAATGATTATAGTGATAGTTTACTAATTATTAATTAATGAATAATAATAATATAATATAATATAGGCGGCACAGTGGCTTAGTGGTTAGCAAGCAGAAGGTCCCTGGTTCGAGTCCCGACAGTTGGCATTTCTGTGTGAAGTTTGCATGTTCTTCTTGTGTTGGTGTGGGTTTCCTCCAGGTGCTCTAGTTTCCCCCACAGTCCAAATACATGTGCTATAGGTGAATTGAATAAACTAAATTGGCTGTAGTGTTTTGAGTGTGTGTGAATGGAAGTGTGAACATGCACATGCAAGAACAAGCAAACTCCTCACAGAAATGCCAACTGACCCAGCCGAGGCTCGAACCAGCGACCTACTTGCTGTGAGGCGACAGCGCTACCCACTGCTCCACCGTGTCGCCCTTAATAATATAATACAATACAATATAATATAATAATTAAAATATAATAACAGTTGGATTTATTTAGTTGAATTTATTAAAATATAATTTAATTTGATTACAATCTAATTACTGGAATTATAAAATATATAGGATTTAATTTAATAAGGATCTAATCCTGGAAAAATAAAGTTTATATTAAATGGGGACAGGGGCTTAAACCGGAAGTCCCATCCTAATAGGGGTGGGGCTTAGCCTGGAAGTCATCAATCAATCATTTTGACAGTAGCAAGATAATTTTCTCTCTCACTGGAAACTTTGCAAAGAATAAAAACAAAACCAGTTGGCACAGTGGTTAGCACTATTGCCTCACAGCAAGAAGGTCGCTGGGTTGAGTCCCGGCTGGCTCAGTTGGCATTTCTGTGTGGAGTTTGCATGTTCTCCCCGTGTTGGCGTGGGCTTCCTCCGGGTGCTCCGGTTTCCACCACAGTCCAAAGACATGCGATATAGGTGAATTGGATGAACTAAATTGGCCGTAGTGTATGAGTGTGTGTGTGAATGTGAGAGTGTATGAGTGTTTCCCAGTACTGGATTGCAGCTACAAAGGCATCTGCTGCATAAGTGTTTGGACTTTCAGCAGTGAAAATTAAACCACACCGAACTGAACTAAACTGAAATTTAACTCTGAAAACTGGACTGACACAGTTTCAATTTACTAGAACTTCCATGTTAAGCTGCTTTGACACAATTTACATTGTAAAAGCGCTATAGAAATAAAGATGAATTGAATAAAACATATGGGGGAATAGTGGGCGGTTCATTCCTCTGTGTTGACCCCTGATAAATAAGGGACTAAGCCGAAGGAAAATGAATGAATGAAAAACAAAACCTTAAACAAAGCAAATGAGACTTCCAAGAGGATATTGTTGATTCCTTGAAGTCTTTTTTTGTTATATTTCACATGAACGCACACTTGAAAAGTAGGAGGAGGATAGATAAGAGCGCAAGATACTTATTGACTAGTCTTCATTAAACACATGGTTAGGCATTGGTTTGGCTTGGGTGGCTTTCATAACTCCTACACTACTTTTGCTCATTCACAAAGATCAAACTTTTTGTTGCTCAACACATTTTTTGTTGAGCAACAACAGGTTCATCTTGTGATTGTTTCATCACTTGATCACCCTGTCTGATCCACAAGATCACTCTTTTTGTTTTTAATTAGGAGCATTTATGCCTGCTTTCACTCGCATTTTATTTGTTATATTAAGTCTAGTGTACAGACTTCCAATTGATAATGATAGATGGCTTATATATTTTATAAATGGTAAATATATTTATATAATGCTAAATTTAAACAAAATGTTAAGACATGCAGGGCTTTGTCTTTTTTTGTAATATAATGTTTTTCCCTTATTTAGCCTACATAATATTTTTGTATTCTCATGTATTGACATATTTACTTTGTTCTTATTGATTGAGAGAGAGAGAGAGAGAGAGAGAGAGAGAGAGAGAGAGAGATTTTTTTTCCTCAAAACCATATGTAGCAAGGTAATTATAGTAAATGATAGGCCAAGTAAACAGAAAACAAGCAAATATTTATATTTTTCATTTAGTTTATCTTGACCATTTAACATATTTCAGACTAAAACTAAAATAAAAATAAAAGCATAAAATTACTAATAATTTAAATATAATTAATTTAAAAATAGAAGTGATACAATGACACAAAAATAACACATAATTTTGCTCAAACTAAAAAATGTTTTTATTTAGCAATATTTCTTTTCTTTTCTTTTCTCAGTCTTAGATATTGATTTAGTTAGTTTATTCTTTAGTCATTTATTTATTTTGTCATTTTAATTAGTCCATGCTTTTTATTTGTATTTATTTATATACAACTGGGCAACACGGTGGTGCAGTGGGTAGCACGATGGCCTCACAGCAAGAAGGTCGCTGGTTCGGCTGGGTCAGTTGGCATTTCTGTGTGGAGTTTACATGTTCTCCCCGTGATCGTGTGGGTTTCCTCTGGGTGTTCCGGTTTCCCCCACAGTCCAAAGACTTGTGGTACAGGTGAGGTGGGTAAGCTAAATTGTCCGCACTGTATGTGTGTGAATGAATGTGTATGGATGTTTCCCAGGGATGGGTTGCAGCTGGAAGGGCATCCGCAGCGTAAAACATATGCTGGCGGTTCATTCCGCTGTGGCGACCCCAGATTAATAAAGGGACTAAGCCGAAAAGAAAATTAATGAATGAATATATACAACTGTATTGCACCAAAATAAAAAGAAACAATCAAAATAATAAAATCAAAAGAACCTACAGTCAAAAAAATTAATCGTGATGAAGTTTATCATTAATTGTTTTGATTTCATTTAATTAACTTTTTTAAATGTTGTCAGATTACTTAGAATCAATCTAAATCGGTTCAACTCTAATTCTATTAGATTGAATCAGTTATAAGATATGAGTATGGTATGAATATATCTAGCTGTATAGAAAAAGGCAGATCCAATTATTTGAACTCGATGAGATTGGCTTGCTTAATATGTAGGGGCAAAATTGACCCCACACAATAAATAAATTATTAAGAAGCCTTTAAAACACATGAATGTATTGATATTATTAGATAAATCTTGTTCTTATTTGTTTAATTTATGCTTAACTAACGAATATCGATCACAAAGTTTATAAGTTCAAGTATGTAATCCAAATGGATGGAAATTTTATTTGCCATAAATCTTATTTGTTAGGCCTAAATATTTTTTGAGTGTACATCATCCCAGCAGTAGTTTCTATTTTGGTTGCGACGTCAGGTGACCAAAATTTTATGTCAATTTGCTGTCTAATACTGACATTATCTGGAGTTGAAATTTGGCTGGTTTTAGGCTGTGGCATTTTAACGTCATGATATGACATCCATACAGCGTCAAAGTCTTACATCAGTAGACGTTTACCTGTGGTTGGTTTTATGTTGTGTAATTACCCAACTAAAATTCAACATCACTTTAACGTCATAGTGATGTCTATACAATGTAAAAAGCTAATATCATTAGCCGTTGATCTTTGGTTGATTTATGTTGTGTCGTGAACTAACTAAAATTCATCTTTACAGTGAAGTCTGACCTCAAACTAACATTGTGTTCTGACATCAACCCGATTTTCATAATCACTAAAATTCAAAAGTTAGTCTAGCGTTGGAGTCCAACGTCAATTTTACATCTGTGTGACGTCCAGTGCCTGCTGGGATGAAACATCTAAAGGTCAAGAGTGGTGATTTTCACTGTTCGTATAATCTGCTTTACCTAAATAAGACCAGAAACATCTAATAGCTGAGCACGTTTGCTTTAAGAAGTCTTTTTCTTTTTAATTCTTTCTTCTCATCTTGAAACAAAAGCCACCGGCTCCCGCTTTTAAACAGATCCCTACTGGTTAACAGTCATTAAACATATGTCTTACGCTTTCGTTTTAATCATCTTATACCCAGCACACTCCACAAAAGCTCAATATTTCGCTCTGAAACATATCTGGAGTCAAAAGCAATGAGCAGATGAAGAGAAGTTAACAGTGAGGAGAAACAAAGCGCAGTGAAGCCGCAGAGAAATGAGCTTAAAAGAGTCCGGAGACCGAGACCGGCGGCTGTCGTGACTTCTGAATGGAGCTCCTGCTGTAATGAGGGATTAGAGAGGATTATGATTCTTTATTAAGATATTTCTTATCCTTGTTAGACGGCCTTTAAAGTCAGAGGATCGATTTCCACTAAAAACTCAAAGGCGGGAGAGAGTGTTTTGAAAAATGTGGAGAGAAAGTTTAATAAAAATTTGCTTTTCTGATTGCTTTGTCATGCTAGAAAATAATAAATGATATTCAGTATGGTCACACAGTTTTACCAATTCACACTATTATCCAAGTACTCAAATGTTGCTTGTTACACAGTATTTAACCTTAATATGATCTGTATTTTACTGTAGGACCTATTTTAAATAGCCCCAGTGGTAGGACCTATTTTAAAATTACTGTATTTTTACAGCAAAGATCAGAGTTGGGTGTAACGCGTTCCACAGTAATGCGTTACTGTATTCTAATTACATTTTTGGAGAATGCAGTAATGTAACAAATTACATTTTAAGTTTGTGTAATTTGATTACAGTTCCTAAAGTCAATGTAATTGTGTTACTTATGTTACAAATATAGTTTTAGAAGAAAAGATACTTCCTTTAAATCACGTTTTCTGCTGCAACGTCTGTTAATAAGCCTGCGCTTTTAAATAGCTGGAGAACGCCAGCTGAAATAGCTGCTGTCGAGAACGGCTGCTTCTTCAAGTGGAAATACAAACATTACTTTGATTTCATTGAGCGTAAAAACAAAAATATTACTGTGAAATGCAGTCTATGTCCAGTCTCTAAAACTTTTGACTGCTTTCAACTCGACCAGCAACTTGTTCAAGCGTTTGAACAGAAAGACAATACTCGTCGCCAAGGAGGACACTGGTGCCCAAAAACACAGCGGCCCAACTCAGCATAAACAGGCTAAATTGGATTTTTGTGCAGGATCGGGAGTGAAGGTATCTTCTGAATGTGAAGAGAAGCGTAGCTGCTTGGAGAAGTTCACATATCTCATCTTTTGATCGGGCATATTGGGAACGCATATCGCATTTCACAGGTTGAAATCCAGTTGAAAACCACAAGCCACGTGACAAAAACTGACCAATCAGTTTCATACTTTGTAAGGGATATACACATTAGGTACACTAATTACCTCAGACAAACACAGAACAGCCAAACACAGGGCTTTTCCATACTATGGATGTCAATGATTACAGGTATCCAGTTTTCTTCTAAATGTCTTTTGTGTTAAAAAAAAAAAAAAAAAAAAAAGATAATCAGGATTGGAACAAGTGAATGATGAGAGTATTTTAAGTTTTGGGCAAACTCTTTAAGTCTTTTGAATATGTCAAGCTGCTGTGATCAACCCATTGTAATGTTTATCAGTGAATATTAAACTACTGGGGCAGCACGGTGGCGGAGTGGATAGCACATTCGCCTCACAGCAAGAAGGTTGCTGGTTCGAGCCCCGGCTGGGTCAGTTGGCATTTCTGTGTGGAGTTTGCATGTTCTCCCCGTGTTTGCGTGGGTTTCCTCCGGGTGCTCCGGTTTCCCCCACAATTCCAAAGACATGCGGTACAGGTGAATTGGGTAAGCTAAATTGTCCGTAGTGTATGAGTGTATGAGTGTGTGAGTGTGTGTGTGTGTGTGTGTGTGTGTGTGTGTGATTGAGTGTGTATGGATGTTTCCCAGAGATGGGTTGCGGCTGGAAGGGCTTCCGCTGCGTAATACATATGCTGGATAAGTTGGCGGTTCATTCCGCTGTGGCAACCCCAGATTAATAAAGGGACTAAGCCGAAAAGAAAATGAATGAATGAATGAATATTAAACTACTGAAAGAGCTAAAGTTTATTTTGTATTTTTATATGTATATTTTATATGTTTTAAAAGTAACTTAGTAAAGTAATTACTTTTTACATGAAGTAATTAGTAATGTAATCAGATTACAAGTTTCCAGTAGTAATCAGTAATTTGTAATCTATTACTTTTTTTTAAGTAACTTCCCCAACACTGGTAAAGATATACAATACTGCAAATACAGTATTTTAGCTGTAACTGATTTACGGTGTGTTACTGGCGAACTGCTGTCAGTAAGTTGGTGTAGATTCTACAGGAAATAGGTTGTTTTTAAAATCACGTGGATCTGGTGATACACGAAATTCAGATGGAGGGCAGGCAGTAAACATCTGAATGTGAGACACAGCAAAAAGTTCGTATTTTTGCGATTTATGCCATAATTTAAAGGAGACATAAATAGAAAATAACCACAAATGTTAAGCATGATCCTTATATCATGAAGAGGGCAGAGTTTTCTACTGAACTAAAACATATTTGCCTGCCATCGAGGCGGTAGATACTGTACAAGGTATTAAGTTAAATAAAAAAATACTATAGTTAATACTATAAATACTGTTTAGAAGCATACTATAGAAAATTATGTGAATTAAACTGTGGTAGAAATTATATTGTTGCTCTGGTACAACACAACTGTAGTAATAAACAAATTATTCAATAGGCTTCAGTTTTCTTCGCTATAATTAAACGCCATCACAATGCACCACAGTTTACACTAATGTTACAGTATTAATTACACTTTATCAGTTTACTATGCTACAGTATTATGTAGCATTCATTAACAGAGTTGTACACATTATACACTTTACTATGTGGTTCAAAAACAAGTTTATTATAAATAACTATAGTCCCCCCCCCCATGCGGATATCTTCCAGACATCACGAAATAACAGATGAAAGCATACAAAAGCCTGGACGCATAGTCTACATTATTATATATTTATTTTTGTAGAGAAAAGTGCTCACAATAATAACTAGTTTTGTATAATCTAGTATATAATAATCTAGTTTTGTCGCAAGGGTTGCACTTCATTTTTGTTTGGTCGATGAACTTAACCATCAACAAGCATTCACCGCTGCTGCGCATATAGACGTTCACTTTATGGTTGTTTACTCTGCCGAGACGCCAGTCAAGACATGGATTATACCAAAACGAGACAGAGATTTCATTACAGCGATTGCATGGCAGGGTACGTCATTTATATTGTCCTGGATTTTGTACAAGTGTGGTGGTGTTTGTATCTGTATTTTATTTAAACACATAGCTAGGCCTGAATACGATCTTTATTGGTGTTGTCAAACGAATTTTCACATTCAAAAAAAAGTTTGTACAGGTGGATGTATTGAATAAATGTTTATTCCATGCCGTCTATTAAAGCTGTTCGGCATTTCTTATTTTGGCCGATTTAAACAATTATAAACAACAAACATTTTGATGATCTGATAGCGATTCCTATGTAGAAGAATCACTTCCTGCCCTGCATCTGAATTTCGCACGTCATCAATGGAGTCATGTGAAAACAACCTATTGTTAACAGTGTAGTTACATGAAAAAAAGTAATCTGATTACATACTGTAACTCACATTACTTGTAATCCATTACCCCCAGCACTGGTGAATAACAATCTAGAAGCACCAACCTCTGTTTGTAAGCCAAAACTTGGCATAGACTGTAAACGTAATCCCTCAGATCTGATTGGTTGATTGGAATGTTGCTCCCGAATTTGTTGCATTTGCTAAAATCAGGTCCTGCATTTTTCACCCTTCCTGGCTCATCAGAATGGAGTTTTGCCTGTAAAAAGTGAACCCAAATATTATTATTATTATTGTTATGTCTCCAGTGCAGGGCACATGACAAGTAAACACAAGTATTAGTGATAATCGCTTGGATGTGAAGTGAGCACCTCTAGGATTTGCTTGTGTTTTGTGAGGTAAATATTGACTTAAAGGACTGAATGGCTCGTCCCGCTCCTGGGCACAGCTCTCCCTTTGTGTGCTAGGCTCATTTTGGCTGAGATAAGAGTCAACAGATCAGTAAATATACCAGCAGACCATGCAGATGTCTGTAAAACCCCTATTTTACCATCAGACTCACTGGGCACACAATCGACATAAATATGACAACTGTGCTGCAAAACACTTCAGTATATCAGTCTACTGATGCAATAGTAAAGGGTCAATGGCTTATAGAATATGTTTTTCCAGTAGATGGATAGAAATATAGGTCATCTGTAATAAAAATGCCTTTAATAGTCTTTAATATAAAAGAAAAGTAATGATTGATATTTATTCTCCTGTTCCCATGTTGATAGAAATCAGGAGTGATTTAAGATGGGTTGTGTATCATGTACAAACATGACATTTACTGTAGTATTAGCTTTTGAAAATGAATATTTTCATCCATTTCTCAGTGAAAATCACCAATATATGTTGGTGCATTTAAACAAAACAGTTTTATTAAACCGTTATATACAGTGCTCAGCATATATGAGTACACCCCATTTTGAAAATTAATATTTTTATCCATTTCTCAGTGAATATGGGTATCATATATTGGTGCATTTGAACAAAACGAAAAAAGATTTATTAAACAGATATTTATTAAAATAATATTTTAGTCACAGAACATCTTTAGAAATGGAAAGAT
>CAIGQW010054063.1:635851-650220 GCA_903798125.1 Danio choprae | reverse complement strand
TTTTTTTTTGATGACATAGTGATGGCATAGAACACAGGTGTCAAATTCAGTTCCTGGAGAGCCGCAGCTCTGCACAGTTTAGTTCCAACCCTGCTTCAACACACTTACCTGTAGGTTTCAAACAAGCCTGAAGGACTCAATTAGTTTGATCAGGTGTGTTTAATTAGGGTTAAAGCTAAACTGTGCAGAGCTGCGGCCCTCCAGGAACTGTATTTGACACCTGTGGCATAGAAGAACCATTTTGGATTCCACTTGAACAGTTTTTTGCAAGAATAGTTTTTGTGGTTTTTTACATTCTTACATTTTTTATTTTTTTTCAAGAAGAACCTTTTAGCACGGAACATTTCTATTGCGCAAAAGTTTCTTTATTGTGTAAGATTATCTTTAGATCATTAACATGTTTTTCAAACGTTCATAGAAAGTTCTTTGGGCAACCAAACATTTAAATGGAATCACTGCAAATCCTCCAATGGGCCTTTAAGCTATGATTACAGCGTAAAGAAAAGCTAATAAATGATTTTGTTCTCAAAAATGAAGCTGTCATGGCAGTTCCTTTTCAAAAATTACACTTTTGTACTTTTTAGGAACTAATAGTGTATACACTTTTACTTTTTAAATAGCAGTAGGGCGCCAACCTGACATGTTCCTGGATTAACATCCCTGTTGATCCTGGAACAACATTTCCAATCAGCCAATCAGAATTTAAGGGATACGTTTAGAGTTTATGTTAAGTTTAGGCTTACGGTTAGGTTTATGTACTTCTGAATAATTCTAATCCAACTATTACTCCTCTCTGATTTTGGGAATAATTTACAGTTATGGTTGGGTTTAGGGGTAGGGAATAGGCATGGATTACATTTTCCAACTAACATGATGTTTCAGGATCAACATAGATGTTAATCCAGGATCGCATCATACTTGCCAAAATCATGACGTGCTATAAAGAAACACCTAATAAACAAATAAACCACGGATGTTTAAGTGTCTTTTAGAGGCATTTCTGTGTTATTTCGTCTCATAGTCTCTTCATGTCTGTGTAAACTTACACACTGCGTATGTTCATGCAATCAGTTTTGTTCAACCTTTCAGACCAAATATTCCAGTGGACAGAGAGGAAGATGCTCCAGTGGGATTTCTGAGAGCAGCTTTTGACTGTGGAAAAGGAAGAGAGGGATAAGAAAAAAATAACCTTTACACTGCATCTTTACTTATGAATTTATCATGACCGTGTCCGTACAATACACAGTAATCTCAGCTTCCTTTAATATTTGAAGGTTTAATAATTCATCTACTAAAATATGTTCTTTCTCCACTTTTAAACTATCTCCTCTTAGCAGCACTCAAAGTGGTCCAACAGGAGGAGCGGCAGGTCTGCGGCAGGAAAGAGTTTAAAGTGGGACTAAAACTCAGTGAATGTTTGCCTGTGTGTGTGTGCGCGTGTGTGTGTGTGTGTGTGTGTGTGTGTGTGTGTACACTTGACAGAATAAAGAAGTACAAGAACTGTTCATTATGCTATATAATTTAGTTTTTAGATCCCTTTGCGACGTATAAAAACTAATAAACTGATACTTTGTTTTCAAGGCAACTCTTTACAATCACAATAATATCAGTTTGAGCTAATGATGTTACTGTTAGCCTACACATTCTTCATTAAAAACACATCAAGTGTCAGAATAAAATAATACAGATCTTGAAGATTCCTAAACAAGCACTGAACTGACAGACGTCCCAATTCATTCATTTAAAAGTATGTTCCCATGTAACAAAATAAGTCCTAAGAAGAGTTTGCTAACATTTAATTTCCATAACAAGTTATTTACAAATGTTTTCAGAACAAGCAAAACATCTATAGTTTCTATTTTTTTGAGAATTATTTGAGGTTATGTAAATGTTCTAGGGAAAAAATAAATACAATTGCAAACATTTTGGAAATGTTACGTTTAAACATTTTCTGAACAATCTGAAACGAGAACTTTTTACACTGCTCTTATATTAACTCCAGATTATCCCTTCACACTGGTAAATAAGAAGTGGAGTTATGAAACACAGCTCTGAAGCAAAGTTGGCATCACTTTTATGATTTTAACTTGAAAAATGCAAACTCCGAAATGCCAAACATGCAAGTTGTTTTTTTATTAGGCTATAATAAAATGTAGTAACCATATTTTTGGTGTATGGACAGCCAGTGTATTCACAAGAGGAAACCGGGCTAACTGGTTTGGAACAAGTTAGGCTAGTAGGCTAATTAAAGTAAGGGGCTAATTCATACAAAATCGCAGGCGCTCCCCTAAACCCCTCATTAGAAGATGAGCAAATCGTACTAAAATGTTTGAATGACATAAAATTCATACGAGCTACTGAGTCAAAGAGTCACGAATTACCGTGAGATTGCGTAACCATCATTACTTTATGTGGTTAAACGGTTAACGTTAGTGTTGCGAAATCACGGTTAGGTTGTGGTTTAACTAGCATTACAAAAGCCACCATGTTTATGTTTGTTTGTTTTTGTCTGTAGAATATTTTTTTGCTTATGTTTTGTATGTTTTGTAAGTCTAAAAAGGACAGCTGCCATTTTAAAGTCATTAGACAAATTTACGTGACCAAAATGAATGACCAGATAACTCTGAAAAGCACTTTAAGAAGAATGCTAGCTCACTTTGAAAGAAAACACGTTAGCTAAAAAGTTTTAAAAGGGTTCACTGTTACCCCTGAAAGCACTATTTTACCATATAAAATACCTACCAGTGTTAATAAGGGATGAGTGGAGTGAATGGTCGTGTGATGATCAGTGGGAGCGGTTGGTCTCTGAGATGTGGGATGTGCGTGACTCCAGCGGAAACTCTTCCTCTTCTTCTTCTCCTCGCAGCTCTCAGTGCTCCTCAACTTCAACTCTTCTCTTCCACTTTTTCTTCACCGATGGGTTTATTTATCTGTCATCATAATACATTAATTTTGTCTGGAGATTTGACATCGTAAAAGTGATTCTGTGGGGAAATTCGCCGGATGCGTTGGACAAGTGTCATATGCTCTGTACATACCGTAATGTGAGTATTCAAAACCTCCTTCGAGTTCATGCTGGTTAAGCTGTATTAATATCATTATTATTCACACTATGTTAACAATTAAGTGCTGCTGGTGCACAGAAAACGATAAAATATGTCTAGAGATTATTCAAATAAAATGACTATAATAATTGATAGTAAAAACGATAGTATTTTGTACGGTAAATATGCTACTGTACGTAAGATAAGGTTTACAACTATTTTAAATGAATGCTACAGTATGTTAATACATTAGTTTATACTACAGTAAACTGTGGTGTATTACAGCCTAGTTGTAGGAAACGTACAATTGTTTATATTAACAAAGCAACTAGAATTACCACAAGCTATTAAAGTACTTTACTATGATTGAAAAACAAAATAGATGACCTATTTACTCTAATTACTATAGTATTTCTTTAATGTGGTATTTATTTTTTAAAAAGTATTTAGTTGACATTAAAACACTTTAAAAATGCTAGCCTAAATGAATTGAATGAATTGAGCAAAGCTAGCCTATTGAATTCAGTAGTTTTAATAGACTTAAATATGAATCTGGTTGGCTTTTTAAAAATTCCATTGATTTTATCTATATTTAAGTTAATAATATAAAGTATAGTTGATATTATTGTAAGACTCTGGACACTTCTTTCTGTGTATATGTTTGAAAGTTACTATATTTAAGCACCTGCAATGTTTTTTATGAATTTATGAGCACTTTTAGATTTTAATAAAGCCAGTGATTTGTAAATGTTGACTATTTAATGGGTTTGAATGAGTCTTTGGCCCGAGGTTTGAGTTCAGATACTGTCATCACAAAATCTAAAAGTCTTATTAAGGGGCTCATTCTGATTCACTTGCGTCTAGTCATATTCATTAGCATTTCGCAGAGACATGATTATTTGACAGTAAACAACACTGATTTGACTGATTTGTGGTCTAATTATTAGCAAATAACCTGAACATGTATGGGATATGCTATTACCATTCCTTAGACATCCTGTTGTGCAAATGTGCTATTTTTGGAAACCCATTTAATGCATCATTATTCAGTTTATTATTCCACGGCTGTGGAGTGTGTTTGGATATTGTTCTAAAATTGCTGAATTCATTATCAAATGTGTGTAAATAGGCATCAGATGTACAAAGTTATCATTTAATAATTTTAGCATCATAAGGCATACTGAACCCAATGTATACCATGGTATTTAGTCATTGTGAGATCTTTTTAAATACAATTAGTGTAAATAAGACAATATTTATAAAAATCTTCTAATTCTAATGTATATTCATTCATTCATTCATTTTCATTTCGGCTTAGTCCCTTTATTAATCTGGGGTCGCCACAGCGGAATGAACTGCCAACTTATCCAGCATATGTTTTATGCAGCGGATGCCCTTCCAGCTGCAACCCATCACTGGGAAACATCCACGCACTCTCATTCACACACATACACTACGGACAATTTAGCTTACCCAATTCACCTATACCGCATGTCTTTGGACTTGTGGGGGAAACCGGAGCACCCGGAGGAAACCCACGACAACACGGGGAGAACATGCAAACTCCACACAGAAACGCCAACTGACCCAGCCGAGGCTCGAACCAGCGACCTTCTTGCTGTGAGGCGAATGTGCTACCCACTGCGCCACCGTGAGGCCCCGTCTAATGTATAATATTTTGTAACTTTTTTTATGAAATGGAAAGCTGTGTTTAAAAAAAGGTTAAAGGGCTAGTCCATGCAAAATGAAAATTCAGAAACTTTAAGTAAATGATCACAAAATTGAATTGAATTATATTTATTTACAAATAAACAATAATGTTTGTAATGCATTTATTACTGCATTATACTAGTTTGCATAATAATATTCATAAAACGTACGCATGCATGCTGAATTACATCATTTTGATGGGCATTAATTACATTAATAAATGTTAATTATGTATCCTTGCTGAAATATTTACATGTGAACTGCATTAATTATATGAATAAATAAATGTTAAATACATAGTAATAAATGTAAAGCATCATTGCTGAATTATATTGATTTGGATTGCATTCATTATATTAATACATTTTAATAAATGTAATGCATTTTTTACCAAATTTTTTTATATATATGATAAATGTTTTTAATATTTTTATGATCAATGATTTTAAAATATGATAAATGTAAATGAATAAATAAATGTTAAATACATATTAATTACTGAAATGTATTATTGCTGAATTACATTCATTTGAATTGCATTTATCATATTAATATATAAAATGTAATATATTTAATGCATTTTTTACTGCCATTTTTTAAAAATTACATTCATTATATTAGTAATGTTATTCACATATTAATAAATGTAAAACATCATTGCTGAACTAATCTGGACTGCATTAATTATGTTAATAAATGAATAATAATGCATTTATTTTCTGAATTATACTCATTTGAATTGCATTAATTAAATTAATAAATATATAATAAGCAAACATTAATAAATGTAATGCATCATAGCTGAATTATAATAATTTCAATTGCATTCATTATATTAATGAAATTGCTGAATTATATGAATTTGAAGTGTATTAATTATATTTAAAAATATTAAATAATTTATGGGCGTTAGAGGGGTGGCATGATCGCCTCACAGCAGGAAGGTCGCTGGTTCGAGCCTTGGCTGGGTCAGTTGGCATTTCTGTGTGGAGTTTCTCAGTGATGGGTTGCAGCTGGAAGGGCATCCGCTGCGTAAAACATATGCTGGATAAGTTGGCGGTTCATTCCGCTGTGGCAACCCCAGATTAATAAAGGGACTAAGCCGAAAAAAAATATGAATGAATAAATAAATAAATTATTGATTATTTATTTATTTATTTATTTATTTATATTTCGGTTTTAGCTTTGATTTACTATAAAAACCCTGTTCATAGCTTATCTAGGATATGCACTGTTTATACTGTATGCCAGTCTAGTTTGCAGTTTGCTAGGCAGATTTTTATTGTTTTTTCATCCAACCAGTCATTGTCTTTATATCTCTGTTTTACGACATGCCCAGTTTGTTGATGGAGAGGATTTCGAATGACAGCCGGCACAGTGGTCATCACAGGTGGAATTTTAGCAGCAGTCATCTTGCTGACCATCGTCACAGTTCTGTGTTACTGTAGGCTGCAGGTAAGCCTCCTCATGCTTGATCTTTAGTCAACAATCAAAAATATGAGCCATGTTGCTATTTGAACAAACTCCGGGTTACAGAGTATGGTTCGGGTTGACAAATCCAAACAAATGTAAACAATTTAAGATTAGGTTATGTTTTTTCACAACACTTGGAATAAATGTTTTCTGTTAACTCCGGGTTTAACCCAGGGTTAGTGACTAATTCTGAAGAGCATGCACGTGAAAGTTTGACATGTGCAGCAAACAGCCAATCACACGACACATGAGTGCAGCAAAAAGCCAATCACACGACACATGAGTGCTGCAAAAAGCCAATCACACGACACATCAGTGCTGCAAACAGCCAATCACACGACACATGAGTGCAGCAAAAAGCCAATCACACGACACATGAGTGCAGCAAACAGCCAATCACACGACACATGAGTGCAGCAAAAAGCCAATCACACGACACATGAGTGCAGCAAACAGCCAATCACACGACACATGAGAGAGTCAGTTTGAGCCAGCACAATTCACTTCTGTGTGGAAGATTAAGAGATATCATTATCAGAAATATAATGAATTTAAACACATATACAAGGCTGAAATAAACACTGCTGATACAGCGCAAATATGAGAAGGCAACTTAAAGAAAACATTCTATAAATGCAAATCAATCATTTATTTTAATAATGTAGGTTCACAAACACGTCTTTTTGAAAGCTGTATATATATATATATATATTTATGCTAATTATGTGTGAATATTTAAATGCAGGCGGTTCATACCTCTGAAAAGGAGCCTAAGCTGAAGGAGAATGAATGAATGAATGAATTTAAATGCAAATGTTAGTTTAAAGGTAGTATCTACAGACCTCCATCCGCCCCTTCAGAATCTACAAAACATATTTTGTCAACTATTAATGCTCTGGGAAGATATAGTGAACTTGGATCACTCCTTCTTTTTAGTAGTAATAATCTTACTCAGTTAATTAATGAACCCACCAGAGTTCATCTAAATTCATCTACTTTGCTTCACTGGATATTGGTCACTAGTCCTCAAAGAATTGTTAAATCAGGTGTAATTCTGACCGTCTAAGCGACCATTCCACTATATTCTGTGTTTGGAAAATAAAAATACCCCGTCTTCCTCCTAAATATATTACAATCAGGCAATATAAGAATATTAATTATGTTTACTTTTTTTTTATGATCTTGAATCAATAAATTAGTATAGACTCCAGTTAATTGCCACAGTTGATGATGCCTGGAACTTTTTCTATTCTGAAGTTATTAATATAATCAACAAGCATGCACCCTTCAAAACAATACAAGTTAAAGGGATTCATCTTCCCTGGATTAACTCTGATTTAATGAATCTTTTTAAACAGAGGGATAAGGCTCGGAGTATGTACTGTAAAACCTAATTACCAAAAGACTGATAATATTACAGGGTTCTTAGGAATTCTTGTAAAAGGGAAACTAGAAATGCAAAATCTAATTGTTATAAAGTTAGCTTTTCTCAAGATTTCAGCAATCTTAAACAATTTCACTTAAATAATGTCTTATACAAGAAAAATAAAATCCCCACCAAAGAATTAAAAATTGATAATGCTCTTATTACTGACCCATTTCTGATATCCAATTAATTCAACAAGCATTTCACATCCATTCATTCATTCATTTTCTTTTCGGCTTAGTCCCTTTATTAATCTGGGGTCGCCACAGCGGAATGAACCGCCAACTTATCCAGCATATGTTTTACGCAGCGGATGCCCTTCCAGCTGCAACCCATCACTGGGAAACATCCATACACACTCATTCACACACATACACTGTGGACAATTTAGCTTACCCAATTCACCTATACCACGTTTTTGGACTTGTGGGGGAAACCGGAGCACCCGGAGGAAACCCACGCAAACACGGGGAGAACATGCAAACTCCACACAGAAATGCCAACTGACCCAGCCGGGCCTCGAACCAGCGACCTTCCTGCTGTGAGGCGATTGTGCTACCCACTGCGCCACCGTGCTGCCCCATTTCACATCCACTGTCCACTTTTTCTTTCATCAATATTACTCCTTCTGATACTCTTAAAGCAATATGTGGGTTAAAAGAACATAGTTCACCGGGTCCGGATGACTTAGAAGCTAAATTGATAAAGATGGCATCTCATATTTTAATATATCCTCTCACTGACCTATTTAATTTGTCTCTATCTTCCTGCTCAGTACCCTTAATTTTGGAAAAGTGCTAAGATCATTCCTCTTTTTAAAAGCGGCGACCCTTCCTATCCAAATAATTATAGGCCTATTTCATTGATATGTACTGTAGCGAAAGTTTTCGAGAGATTAATCAGATTACTAGATTATATTAGAAAGTTCGATATTCTTTCTTCTTGCCAGGTTTTAGACCAAATTTTTCGACTACTACAGCCTTAATGAAGTTCACAAACGATGTGTTTATATCCTTTGACAAAAGTGAACCCACTGATGCAATTTCTATTGATCTCACTAAAGCTTTTGACATGGTTGATCATTATCGTTTGTTAAATAAGTTATATTCTATAGGTTTTGATCAAAAGTCTCTTTTTTGGGTTTAATTCTTACTTTCATAATAGGCGTCAATACGTTTCATTTAGAGGCTTTAAGTCGCAGTATTCAGCTGTTGAGAAGGGTGTCCCACAAGGATCATCCTGGGGTCCTCTGCTCTTTTGTTTATTTATTAACGATTTGTCTAAATTCTGTTCAATCTGCCAGATTCAACTTTATGCAGATGATACTGTTATTTATTTTTCCCATTCTGATATTTCATATACTCAATCTTCTTTGCAGTTGGACTTTAATTTAATTCCAGAATGGTTTAATAAAAACAAACTTATACTAAATAAAAAGAAGTCTTGTAGTATGGTGTTCTTGAAAAAAATCTCAACGGTTTCATTCGGTAGACATCGATGTTAGATTTGATGAGGGGTCACAGTTGTCTAATGTTGACAAATTTAAATTTATCTAGGTCTTTGGCTCGACACTGAACTATCCTTTAAACCCCATATTGATTTAATAATTAAAAAGTCATATCGGTGCCCAGGTTCTCTTTATCGTTCAATTAATAGTTTTTCATTTCAAGTAAGAAAAAAATTGATTTCTTAATTAATATTATATATAAAATTATATTTAAAAAATTTATTGCAATACTCAACAACAATATTGCATATTTTTCCAGCATCGTGCAGCTCTAGCCTGGAAGTGGCTTTGCTGCATCAAATATACATGACTTTACTCACAGCTGATTGGTCCTGTTTGGTATTGCAATCTCGATCCCACAATAAAACCTGCTCCGGAGCAGGTTATCTGTGTAGTGTAAATTACCACAGTGACAAAATCAGACCAAAACCAACCCACATTCAAATTCAGAGGTTGCTCAATCTAATTGCAAAATTAACTGGGTAAAAACCCAATGGGGTATATGCACACAGTCTTTTAATTTGCAGTTAGCCAGCCAAAGCGCTTCCGATGAACAAAGTATTAAAGCTTCTTTCCATTACAAAACCACTACTGATTTAAAAAATCAGTGATTTTCACTGCCTGATTGATATATGATATAAATTGGGTTTAGACCAGACAAGAAGCATTGCATTAAATTCCATTTTCTCAGCTTGTCTTTAAAATATGGAAATGTATTTTACCCCAGTATTTTCAATGGAGTTTCTGCGCTCGCCTGCTGCTACTGACAGCGCTAGCGTTTACACTGTCTTTCATTCCAATTTACGCTTGAACAACTAAATAAAAGCTTAAGTCTATGTAACAAAGGCTCAATCTGAAAACGTAGCCCTATTTGCATTTCTGGAGATCGCGAATTATGTAGCCAGAAGTTTGTATGGCTGCATTTTGTCTTTAAAACAAATGCTGCGGGGCCGTATGACGCCGTTCCTTTTCTATCTTACCAGCTGGCCACTTACCTCCGTATGGACAACTTTCCCACTGTTACCAGTTTGTCCAGTAGCTCGCCATGTACGTTGGCAGACTTGAGACACAGAGCGGAGTTGATCACAATGACGAGGTTCGAGTCCGAAGAAGAAAGGTTCCAGAAAGCGGTTAAGACAAAAACAGAAGCCAGAAAAAAAAAAAACAAGTAAATAACAGAGTGAGAATGTGGTCAAATCTGAAAACGTGGTAAAAATCAGGCGAGGGCTTTTCTTTCCTAGATTGCTTTTTAAACTGTCAGTTGGGAAGTGGGTGGGCGGGTCAGTCGGTACATTTGAAAACACTATTGGTTGGGTTTAGGGAAGGAGGAGGGTGTGTCAGTCGATCGGTCAGTCGACAGCGTCCTCTGGTGGATTTATGCGAGAACAGCAGAACAGCAAGCGCGAATGGCACTCGCAAGAGTATTTGAGATCTGAAAAAGCGTACACAGCGCCCTCTGGTGGATTGCGAGAACAATAACTGCAAAAAATTTACGTCCAGGGATGTATTTGGCGCACTCCAGAAATGCATATAGGGGTACGTTTTCAGAATGAGCCTGGGTTGGTATTTTGATTACAATACAACATTGACAATGTAAAAGGAACCCTGTGAAATTGAAAATAGTTACATTAACCATTCACCGGAAGTTTATCCTTGGCTGAAAAACACTAGCTAAGCGTATAACCAATTGGCTTTGTGCAGCAGGCCTCGAGTCACATAAAATTAAACAGCTACTCAATAATAAAAAAAATAGTCAAAACTCCCAATCCTCTCTCATCTTCCATAATAAGTGTGCCTTGTCGTCTCTCTGCATATTAGTATTACTGCTGTAGAAGAGACGAGTTGGAGGAGGAGGAGGATGAGGAGGAGGCCAACATTGCCAAGTCATCTCCAACTCCACTGCGTCACCTGAGTCCACCAGAGAGTCCACTGAGTCTCCAACACTTTCCCGAATACGCCTCTTCCAGTCACCTGCTAATGACTGCAGAGCCCTTTGAGGCCAATGGACCACTCAGCTTTCCTCAATACAACCCCCGAACGCCCTACAAGACGCCCCGCTCCTACACGTTCTGCCCGTCCTGCTCGGGGTACCTGCCGCTCTACATGAGCCCGCAGGAGAGTCTGCGAAACGGAGGAGGCCGGATCAGCTACAGGACTCTGCAGCAGGAGGAGCTGGAGCTGCCCATGGACACAGCGAGCTTCCACAAACTCAACCTGATCCGCTCGCTCACCATGCAGGAGATGCTGACCCCTCACAGCGTCAGCACAGACGTGTAGCGACTCCAGGGTTGTGTGGTTCACATTCGTTATGCTGCTTCGTTTTATTACATTCAACACATCCACTCGCTTGATCTATCAGGCAGATATTCATGTACTACACCAGGGCTGCTCAACCCTGTTCCTGGAGATCTACCTTCCTGCAGAGTTTAGCTCCAACCCTGATCAAACACAACTAAACCAATAAAGTAGGATCTGAATTCTGAGTAATTAAAGGTTATTTAATTAAAGTAATTAAAGAAAGGTGTGTTTGCTCAAGGTAGAAGCTGAACTCTGCAGGAAGGTAGATCTCCAGGAACAGGGTTGAACACCCCTGTACTACACCATTTTGGTCCTTGATTCTTATTGGTTGAGCCATGTTCAATACACTCTTCAAACGCCTATGGACACCATTTGATTATCAGTACTGAGCCAAAGAAACGGTTTGATTTGATTTGTTTTAATTTGTGATATAGACATTTTATAAAAGCAATAACTCCCGTTAAGCTGTGGTTTACTGGGAATTTATAACAGCCAAGGGGGTTTAAATGACAGCCCTTGTCTGTTATAAATTCAATGTAAACCACAGCTTTGTATGACTTATTGCTCATTAGCACAGTTACATCCAATACATTCACTCATTGATCTATCAGAAAGATATTCATGTGCTAAACGCTCTTAAGTTACAAACAAGCATCACTGAAGGGTGCCATTTTGTACCTTTAATTATAGTTTGTAATTTATAACTCAAAACTGTACCCGAATGACCCATTGTGAACCTTTATGCCTCGTTTCCATTGAGCGCCATGGTTCAGTATGGGGTCATCGTGATCAGGCTTAAGTTTCCACTTCTAACAGTACCCTTACTTGGTAGGCATGGTGTAGACCAGGTCATTCTTGCTCAAAGAATAAAGCCATATGGGTCATTCACATATCACGTCTTTTGTAAACTCAAGTTCATTGGCAAGACATTCCACACACTTTTAGATGCCCTTGTAAACAAAAATAGAAAATAAAATTGCGTTCACACTGTTGTAATTAACAGAATTTAGATGTGACAAGTGGTGATATACTGAACTAAGTTGTTCATGTTATTATGCACTTCTATGAGAACACTATCAGCGCAGACATATTCTTTAAATCGTATCTCTCAGGAAAGCTCCCATTTTATACGTTGTTTTCTTTTGTGAGTTTTGTCATCTCGTAAGTACAGTATTTATAACTTGATATGAACGCACCTCACCATTTGATTTAGTGTAAAGATAGATCATTTTTATCTCTACAATATTTATATAAACCTTGTCAACAAAGAGCTAATGTGTTGCCAAAATGCGAGTTTAGCTTAGCTGATTGAAACCAAAACATTCTTTCAAATTCCTTCATGTTTTAAAAGAAGCCGCAAAGGTTTACCCCCTAATGTGGATGCCATTTTCTAACTCTTGGTGTTCTGTCAAGTTTTCAATTTTAGTCTCGCACGTCTGCGAGCAAATCTGATTTGAAATCTGTTTTCTTGATTTGAAGGTTTCAGCCGTCACGATTAGTTTCAGAGCGATTCGGTTCGCACCCAAAAAACGGCAAAGCTAAGATTAATGTAGCTGCATCTTAAAAGCCTGAAGTAGACTTTGGGTTTTACACTCAACAAAATGATTTTGATGCTTGTTCAAGCAACTTATTTAAAATGAGTTGGAAAAAACACAAGCTAAGAATAATGTACCTGCAGCATAAAAGCCTGAAGTATACTTTGGTTTTTACACACACACACACACACACACACACACACACTCACAAAAAGATTTTGCTGCTTGTTTAAACTACTTATTTAAAATAAGTTGAAACAATCCCAGCAGGCACAAGCTGTCAACATGACGTCAGATTGATGTTGTACCCCAATGTCATGTGGACATTGCATTTTGGGTGGAAATGAAAATCGAGATGACGTCAGAACCTATTGCCAGATCGACATCAGTGTCTAACGTCGTTGGATTTTGGTCACTTTCCAACGCAACCTAAAAACAACCAAAAATCAACTTCTAATGATGTTACAGCTTGACGTTGTGTGGACGTTACCAATATGACGTCTGCCAGACATTAGATTTTGGTTGCCATACCTGACGAATAAATGTCAGTATTTGATGTCAATAAGATGTTGGTTTAAAATGTTGGCTCGACGTTTGATTTTGGTCACTTTCCAACACAACCTAAAATCAACCTAAAAATCAACCAAATATCAACGTCATTTGACGTCGTTATTGGACATCAAAATAACGTTATCCTAGATGACCTAAATCTAATGTAATATTGATGTCTTATGACGTGTGCCTACAATTCCTTATATTTTTGGGGGGGACAACCTAATTGTTTTATGTTCAAACCACTTAAAATTGTTAAGTTAACTTAATCAATTTGTGTTGGGACAACATGAATGAATTGTCTGGAACCCATGCAAATTTCGACATTATAAAATGGATACCTCAGATCCATAATTCTGATTGGTCGAGCCCTGTTTAAAGCTGTTGTAAAATACTCTACAAACATACACCTGTGACTGTTGCTTGTCAATCATTCCATTATCAGTACTAAGCCAAAGAAACAGTTTGATTTGCTTTGATTTAGTTTGTGATATAACAGTTTTATAAACGCAATAACCACTGTGAAGCTGTGGTTTACTCTAAATGTATCACCGTTAAAAGAGTTTAAGCAAGACCCTTTAGCGGCTCTAAACTAAATGTAAAACACAGCCTCTTATGACTTATTGCTTTATTAGCACAGTATGCACATTACCTGCTTATATACATTTAGATTAATTGCATATAGATTATCATTCATTTTCTCTCTATATAATTTTAATGACATTTTAAGGAACTTATGAAATAAGTTTTATAAATAAATGTGCAGATAAACTAGTTCACACATGCTACACACACACACACACACACACACACACACACACACA
>CAIGQW010054063.1:614446-635451 GCA_903798125.1 Danio choprae | reverse complement strand
CAAGAAGGCCGCTGGTTCGAGCCTTGGCTGGGTCAGTTGGCATTTCTATGTGGAGTTTGCATGTTCTCCGCGTGTTGGTGTGGGTTTTCTCCGGGTGCTCCGGTTTCCCCAAATGTGAAAGCAAATGGTCAGGATTTGATTGAAGATTACTAAAACAAACAGCTTTTTTCAAGGGAATTAGCTAGCATGGATTAATTGTTCATCTGAAGAATGTCATTCATTCATTCATTCATTCATTCATTAGCTTTTCCGGGGCCGAGTCACAAGGGCAGCAGTCTTAAGAGAGAACCCCAGACTTCCCTCTCCCCAGACACTTCCTCCAGCTCCTCCGGGAGGATGCCGAGAGACATAGTCCCTCCAGCGTGTCCTGGGTCTTCCCCGAGGCCTCCTCCCGGTGGGACATACCTGGAACACCTCCCTAGGTAGGCCTCCAGGAGGCATCCAAAACAGATGCCCGAGCCAACTCAGCTGACTTCTCTCGATGTGGAGGAGCAGCGGCTCTACTCCGAGCTCCTCCCGGGTGACAGAGCACCTCACCCTATCTATAAGGGTGCATCCTGGCACCCTGCGAAGGAAACTCATTTTGGCCGCCTGTATCCGAAATCTTGTCCTTTGGGTCATGACCCAAAGCTCATGACCAAAGGTGAGAGTAGGAACGTAGATTGACTGGTAAATCGAGAGCTTTGGCTTTCAGCTCAGCTCCTTCTTTACCACAACGGACCGGTATATCGACTGCGTTACTGCTGCCGATGCACCAATCCGCCTGTCAATCTCACGTTCCATCCTTCCTTCACTCGTGCACAAAACCCCAAGATACTTGAACTCCTCCACCTGGGGTAAGGACTTTCCTCCAACCTGAAGAATGTGTGCTAGCAAAATAAACATTGCAAATTTTGATTTCACACAGACTTGAACAGTCATGCTAGTCCGTCAAGCACTTGTTTACATGGAAAAACAATGGAAAATTGCAATGGAATGGAAAAATATGTTCTGTGTGAATGGCCCCAAGTGTACTTTGGATGTGAAAATCACATTATGAAAAGCCAAAAAATCTCAAATTTGAAAGGTGCATTAAAAAAGAGTGTTTTCGCCAGCAGTGTCTCGCCTTAAAATGAATGAAAGAGCAGAGGAGAGAGCGTGAGAAGCAGCAGTGGCCCGAGGCTCAGCCTGTGTTTGGATGTACAGTACTAAAATCTTCAGCCAGAGGTAACGTTCAGTATACAGTTGAAGTCAAAATGATTCGCCATCCTGTGAATTTTTATTTCTTTTTCAAATATTTCCCAAATTGTGTTTAACAGAGGCGACGTGGTGGCGCAGTGGGTAGCACGTTCGCCTCACAGCAAGAAGGTCGCTGGTTCGAGCCTCGGCTGGGTCAGTTGGCATTTCTGTGTGGAGTTTGCATGTTCTCCCCATGTTGGCGTGGGTTTCCTCCGGGTGCTCCGGTTTCCCCCACAAGTCCAAAAACATGCGCTATAGGTGAATTGGGTAAGTTAAATTGTCCGTAATATATGTGTGTGAATGAGTGTGTATGGATGTTTCCCAGTGATGGGTTGCAGCTGGAAGGGCATCCGCTGCGTAAAACATATGTTGGATAAGTTGGCAGTTCTTTCCTCTGTGGCGGCCCCAAATTAATAAAGGGACTAAGCCGAAAAGAAAATGAATGAATGAATGAATGTTTAACAGAGCAAGGAATTGTTCACAGTGTTTCCTATAAATTTTTTTCCTCTGGAGAAAGTTTTATGTGTTTTATTTCGGCTAGAATAAAAGCAGTTTTTAATTGACTTCTCAAGGTCAATATTATTAACCCCCTTAAGCATTTTTATTTTCGATTGTCTACAGAACAAACCACTGTCAATGACTTACCTAATCAACCTAATTAACCTGGTTAAGTCTTTAAATGTCACTTTAAGCTGAATACTAGTGTCTTGAAAAATATCTAGTCAAATATTATGTGCTGTCATCATGGCAAAGATAAAAGAAATCAGTTATTAGAAATGAGTTATTAAAACTATGATGTTTAGAAATGTGTTGAAAAAAAACTCTTATTTCCGTTAAACAGAAATTGGGGGAAATAATATATACAGGGGGGCTAATAATTCTGACTTCAACTGTACATTCAGGATATCCACCTCTGCCACTGCCAGATAATAAAAGTCCCATAAAACCCGACTTGTAATAATAAATACTTTTTTGACATGCAATATAATCCTCTGAGCAATAATCAAATAATTTAATATTTCCTTACTGTATCCCACAAAGGCGGGACATTGTCGTGAAGTAGGCATCGTTTTAGTAATGAGATAGTTTAAATAGAAACAAATACTGATTTAAAATTCCCTCACTGCGATCCTCTCCCGCATGATGATGATATTTGGAGAGAAGAGTTAGGAAGAGCGAAGGTTTCGGCAGGAATGGCAACAGGCCTTGCTGTAGTACCAGTGAGTGCAGAGGTTCACCTTCAGAGCCAGAGAGCAGTTGGTGGTGGGACGATCCTGGCAGTTTTCATCTGGAGAAGCAATAATGCAGTTACACTTCATGTTAGCTTTAGCGATTTCTTTGGACATCATACAATATATACCAATTATTTCAATGTGGTGATGTCACTGGCCGATGAACATTTCCTGCTTGTTATCAAACTATTTCATAACTGTAACAAGTGGCAATTCAATCATAACTTAATCTTAAAACAGCTATCATAACATTATTTATCAATATGTGGCTCTTTTTGGATTCTCGGAAGCTAAAGAAATTAAAAATGTAAAACAGGAAAAATGTTGGGACCATTGTTTTCGTTTACATCCCTCAGAATGGTCTATATAGCATATATTTGGCCATTATAATATGTACTGTTCCAGAGAGAAGGTGCATTGAAAAATAGGTGCTTGATAATTAAAGGGGACCAAATATGCCCCTTTTTACGAGATGCAAAACACATCTCTGATGTGCCTACAGTGTGTATGTGATGTTTCAGCTCAAAATACCACACAAGTAATGTTTTATGTCTCTTTGAAACTGACCCTTTTAGGCTCCTAATTGTGCCATTTTGCTGACTGTCGCTTTAAATTCAAATGAGATCGTGCTCTTTTTAGAAGAGGGCGGAGCTACAAATGCCTGTGTGTCAGCATAGTGGCAGATTCAAAAACAAGACTGATGTCCTATGCTAATGAGGGAGAGATCATCACTAATGGGCGGGGCTTTCCCCCTCTGATGACACGTACAAAGGGAGAATGTCAATCAAAGTGTTTCAGCAGACTATGTGTGATTATAAAAAATTTAATTAATAGTTTTTTACCATTAGTAGCTGGTTATATTCACAGACTTTTGCCACACAACAGTGTTTAAATATTTTTAAATCTATCATTTTTTCCTATTGAAGTCATCAACTGTTTGGTACCAACATTTTTCGAAATATCTTCTTATGTGTTGATTAGAATAAAGAAGATAGAACAAGTGAAGAGTGATGATGACTTGATGGAACCTTAATGTGAAGTGTTATCATGCTTAATGTGAAGCAAAATATTAAACAGTAAAAATAACAGTATAGAGAAGTAAAGCAACCTGGAGGTTCGGTGGGGCAGGGCTGCAGTGCACAGGTCTGCTTGTTAACAGGTTTGGTCAAAGGGTCACATCCACGAACAAGCTCTCGTCCCTGATAACACTTCACATCTCTCATCCGCACACCCACACCACATGTCTTGGTGCACTGAGAAACATTTCAGTTCAAGCAAAGAGGAAAAAAACAAAAGAGTAAATTAGACCAAATCTTCACTTGAGAAAAGAGACTTGATGCTTCTTAAAGGGACAAAAAAATGAAAACTCATCAATTACTCACTCTTGACTTGTTCCAAACCAGTTTAAGTTTTTTTTGTATTGTTGAACACAAAAAGAAGATATTTTGAAGAATGTCGGAAACCGGTAACCATTGACTTCCATAGTATTTGTTTTTGCTGCTATGGATGTCAATGTTTACCGGTTTCCAACATTCTTTAAAATGCACGTTCAATGGAACAACAAAACTCAAACTGGTTTCAGTATCAAAAATGTTCATTTCTGGTTGAACTATCACCCTAAGAAGAAAAAATGTTCAGGCAAAAATGTTGTTTTTTCATCCACTTATCAATTTTGAGGTTTTTGCTTTGCATAAAGAACTTTTTTTCAGTATAATGAAAGAAAACATCCAAAATACACTTTTAAGTGCTTCATTTTTCACATTTTATCAATTTGTCTTTGTAGGTTTTCTCAAAATGACTTTTTTTTATCCTGCACTGAGCCATAAATCTCCACTTTAGCAGCTTTACATACATCAAACGTTACAGTTTTATGTGCTTTTAATAATCTGAAGGTCTTTACAGAAGGATGTGTTCATTCGTTCATTTTCCTTCGGCTTAGTCCTTCTTTTTATCAGAGGGCATCAAAGTGGAATGAACCGCCAACTATTCCGCATATGTTTTACGCACCGAATGCCCTTCCAGCCACAACCCAATACTGGGAAACACCTATACATACTCACATTCACACACACACTCATACACTACGGCCATTCATTTATTCATTTTCCTTCGGCATAGTCCCTTTATTCATCAGGGGTCGCCACAGCAGAATGAATGAATGAACTTATCCAGCATATGTTTTACACACCGGATACCCTTCTGGCTGCAACCCAGTACTGGGAAACACCCATACACACTCACACGCACACTTATAAACTAAGGCCAATTTAGTTTATTCAATTCACCTATACCGCATGTCTTTGGACTGTGGGGGAAACCTGAGCACCCGGAGGAAACCCACGCCAACACGGGGAGAACATGCAAACTCCACACAGAAATGCCAATTGGCCCAGCCGGGACTTGAACCAGCGACCTTATTGCTGTGAGGCGACAGCGCTACCCACTGAGCCACCGTGCCGTCCTGATGTGCTCATACATAATTTGAAAATTTACATATAACCTTTACTTTTTTTTTTATTATCATTTTGAACTTCACATCTTAAAATGTCCCAATTTTGTGCAAGAAATGTACAGTAATTAACACCTACTTCATTAAATGCAATGTCTCATTTACATAATTAAACATTGCCAAACAATATTTTCTATTCTTAATGTAATCAATTAACTGGGGAAGTACGGTGATAACTGCTGCATTAATTAATACATTTTTACCCTAATCACCTGCAGTGTTTTGTCTTAAAATCTACAGTAGAGTCACATGACTAAAATAAATAGAGTGGTGCAGGAATGATATCAGAACCCAGAAAGTCATTCGCCATTGGTTCCCTCAGCATCACATTTTTTGTTACTCTTTCTCCCCAGGTGAATCTGCAATCCTCCAAGCACAAGCTATGTTTTGGGCTTTTGGCCATAATATTTTATTAACGCAGACTAGCACATAATGCCTGGCAGCATGCAGTCAAACATGTTAGAATCAACTGTAAATGACCTCATCCAGATATGCTTTGAACAAATGTGCAGTTGCGCTCTCGAGCTTACAACTTCCTAGCAATCTGATACTGCTTGTGATTCGTATGTCAATCCACCATCATACACTGAATAGATATATGAAAAGTTTCACCTCAGACCACGGTGTTGTGTACCACTTGAAGCAAGGCCTCTCGAAGCAGGTGTCCTCGTCTGCTGGCCGCTTGCTGGCGTCACATTCCTCATCCTCATTTATCTGGACCTTCCCGCTTGTAATCCCGACACACAACACGCTCCTTCGCTTCGCACCACGTCCACATGTTGTGTTGCACTGGGAGGCAGAAAACAGTCAGTACGTTTACATGGAAAATAAAATTCCAATATTTAAAGGTTAGTTCAGCCAGAAATGAATATTGTGTTATTTATTATTTTGTTATTCATGTTATCCATTACTCACCCACATAATGTTTCAATTCCCTGAGATCTTTGTTCATCTTTGGAACAAAAATTAAGATATTTTAGATGAAATCCAGGAGCTCTCTCATCCTCCATAGACAGCAAGGGTCCCGAGATGATCAAAGTCCAGAAAACCAAAAATCAATTGTCAAAACATTCCATGTGACTTTAGTTCAACTGTAATCACATGAAGCTCCACATAAATCAATTCTCTCCTCTGTCAGATCATCAAGGTGTGTGTTTACCATGGGCGGTTGCCATTAGAGTCAGCAGCACAATACGGAAGTGGTGTATTACCCGTAGTTAACACGCACCCTGATCTGATAGGTAAGAGATTGACAAAAACATGTTGTTTTTACAGTTTTTGTGGTCCACAAATGTCTTCTTAAAGCTTCACATGATTACAGCTGAACCACTGAAGTCATGTGAAATGTTTTGACAATGGTTTTAGTTCGTTTTTTAGACTTCTGACCCTATCCCTTTATCTAAAATATCCTTATTTGTGTTCTGAACGAAGGTCTCAGGGGTTTGAAAGAACATAAGGGTGAGTAATTAATAACAGAATTTTTATTTTCAGGTGAATTAACCCTTTAATTATAATATTGTCTTATTTAGCATAAACTAGTTTACTTATGTTCATGTCAATGTTCCAGACCTGGGTGATTAATTGAGCCAATTTTTATGCGTATTTTGAAAGTAAAACCAGTTCTAGAAATCCACCAGCACATGCGTTTATGGACTTTACTACACAGCATCAAAGCACACTGATATGCAAAAAATGGTTTAATCGGTCCAGAATGACATCGAGATAATCATTCTGCGATAATGACACCTGTTTGCATCTCTTCTCAATGAACTATGGCTGTAGCTGCATGTGGAATTTTAGCTTATAATACCATGTTTTTACTCCAAACTCACCTCAAAATTACAGTCGAGTGTTTGGAATAAATCCCTCTATGAGATGATTCCAAAGTCATCAATGAAAGTAGTTAAATCTTCTGTTTATTCAGCAAACCGCTTTATTCCCCAAAGGATTTCCTGGGTTTATTCATGTGTATTTGTGAGAGCGCCCTCTGGCCTTGAGAGGAGATTTACTACAAATCGCACTTGCTTCCTTGAGAAGACGTGCACGACAATCATAGCTCTGCACAATCATGTTTGTCATTTCAATTCGATTAATCGCCCAACCCTAAAGGGTGTATTTACCCAATGATTTCTGGAGGAATATTACAAATAATATAAGAATAATCCTCACCCTCTCCCAGTCCTGGGCCAGCCAGTGTGGAGCACATTCATTGTCTCCGCAGGGGTGTATGGCCAGAGGCTTGTTTTCAGGCGAGCACTGAGACTCGGGTACCACTCGGCCCTCTGGTGTTTTGCAGTACACGTGCCGGACCGTTTTTCCATGACCACAGACGCCTGAACACTGAACACAATTATAAGAAGAACACTTAAAATACCCATTATGCTAAAATTTGTATTATATTTTAGCCTTGATGCTCCATGTAATGTAGCTAAAGCTTGTTGATAAAGTGATGTCAGTCTGTTATTGTGTTCTGTATAAGTTTGCTATGAAGTAATGATGCGTAAAAAGAAAGCCTTGCCCTCTACTCAATATTCTGTTTCAGTTGGAAGTACATCAACATACTGAAATAAAAGTCTCAGCAACTTCTGGTTCTTATGGACTTTAAAACCAATGTTTAAACTATTAAGCATTTAAAATTTTCCTCATATATCAATATCTCACCGGTCCCCACTCAGATGCTGTCCACTGGCGTTCACATGGAGGGCCTGTGCAGTTTTTGGTCGATGGTGGACGAGTTTCCTCATCACACGTGTGGGTCTCATCTGAGCATCTGACCTCTCGAGTGACCAGACTCCTGCGACCACATTTAGCTGGACACTGCGCAACAAGCAAAACTTGGATTTATTCACTACGCACGACTGACAATACTGTCAAAACATATCAGTTTTAGAATTCAAACAAGTATAAAAGCATAGGGACCTCATTCAGCATGTATCTCAGTTTTTCTACTGCTATGAATTCATTTTATTTACATGATTTTTTACAAAAAGTATTTTTGTGCCTGGCACATGATTTAAAAGGGTAGTCCTTACTCTCTTAATGAGTTATGGGCTTGTTTTGGGCGTAATGTGCATTAAACCAATCAGAGTCTCATTTGCCATTGCTTTTAAGTTGCCCCATGGTGTATTCACTATTTACATGACGGACTTTGTAAGTAGAAAAACTGAAGAAGAAAGCATGGCAGGAGGTAGTGGTTTTTATATTTATGTAGACAATGATAATCTTTTAACATTTTAATCCTTTAATTTGTCATATTTAAAGATATCTGTGTGCTGCTGTGCATCCCTGTGTGTGTAATAAGCAACATGATTTCTGGACTTGTCTATCATTAAAAAGCTCTTCAAATAACAACAAAAAATACAGTTTTAGTTGGTCAATGGTGCAATTTAGGAATCTATTTCGCAATCTTAGTTGCCTAAAAATTGCAATGTGCTAAAAAAGCACCTTAACACACCATCTTTTCAGACCAGCACACCCATTGGCGCACAAATGATCGCAAATGCATTTGCACGTGTGTGTGTGTGTGTGTGTGTGTGTGTGTGTGTGTGTGTGTGTGTGTGTGTGTGTGTGTGTGTGTGTGTGTGTGTGTGTGTGTGTGTGTGTGTGTGTGTGTGTGTGTGTGTGTGTGTGTGTATATATCACCTTGAACCACAAAAACTTATGTTGCACAGGTATATTTTTAGCAATAACCAACAATACATCATAAGGGTAAATGCTTTTCAATTTTTTATGCCAAAAATGTTTAAGATATTAAGCAAAGCTATTCGTAAAGATATTTAGTAAATGTCCTACTGAAAATATATAATAGGTATTCAAATGGTTGTATCTCGGCTAAATATTGCCCTACATTAACAATACATCAATGGAGATATTATTTATTAAACTTTGAGATTATCTAAACATTTCGATTTAAAAGATGTGACACTTATGACTGGTTATGTAGTCCAAGGTCACATATATTTATAAAATAATGAAATAAAACCTGCGCCAGCCTGAAACTAGCAAAAAAAACCTAAAAAACACTTGCAACGTGCCTGGCACTACACTGCAAAAATTGCTGGCTTCCTGTTACACCTGGCTCAAAGATGTAACATTAAGGGAGATGACATGGCGAAATAAAGTCAAAGATAATATTTATTTTAACACAGTTGAAGATAACAATCAAAACATCAGTATCAGTATGTTCAGCTGATCAGTGTGAAAAGCAAGTGAATGGATGCGGTAAGTGTTGTCAGCGATACTGTATGCATGCAAAACAAAGCATAAAGCCCAAATTGGAGCGCAGCTCTGGCCAACTGCCCAAACAGTGAATGAACAGCGGCCCCGACAAACTCTCTCACTGAGTTTAAATAAGGGCATCAGATGTGCTGAAGGCACGCCCCGACCTAGAACAGACAATACCAAAAACACAAAGTCCTAACAGTTCCACACAATCGATTTGTGTTGGGATAACATGAAGGAATAAAGTAAACTTATTAGTTTTTACAAATTTAAGTGGATTGAACATAAAAGTATTAAGTTATCCTCAAAAAAAAAAACTCAAGGATTGTGCAGTTTCATCCCATTTTATAAAATTAGTTTGAACAAGCAGCAAACGTAATTTTTTAAGTGTACAGTGCACCAGATGAATCATAGGGCCCTACAAATGTATTTGTTTATTTACAATATTAGAAGGTTTTAACAACAGATTAACAAAACGAGATGTTCACTTACCTCAGACCACTCAGCTACCTCCCACTGAGGGCCGCAGGTGGGGCTCTTGCAGGCCCGGCGCTCTGGAGGCCGCTCTAGCTGAGCTTCAGTACAGAGGTCACTGTACACCGAGCTGTCGAGTCCAGGAGCCAGCATCTTCCAGCAGCGCACCAGGCGAAACTGAAAACCTTCCCCACAGGTCCGAGAACACTCACTCCAGCTGCTCGCCTCCCATCTACACATCAAATGCGCAGTGAGGGTTGTATCAAGCACCACTATTCATGAGACATTGAATGGCATGAGGGTACGTAAATAACAGGAGTTTTCTGTTTATTGTTTGGATTTCTTTTGTCTTTCTTGTCTTTTCCACGTTATTGTAGCAACAAATGTAAACTTTGCTCCTTCAACTTCTCAGCTTAAACACTTGTTTTAGGTAAATCAGGGCTGCATTGCACTATTTTGGCCACAATTTAAAAAAAAAATATGAAGGAACAAATTAGAACAAGTGGGCTGCACAGTGGCGCAGTGGGTAGCACAATCGCCTCACAGCAAGAAGGTCGCTGGTTCGAGCCCCGGCTGGGTCAGTTGGCATTTCTGTGTGGAGTTTGCATGTTCTCCCCGTGTTGGCGTGGGTTTCCTCCGGGTGCTCCGGTTTCCCCCACAAGTCCAAAGACATGCGGTATAGGTGAATTGGGTAAGCTAAATTGGCCGTAGTGTATAAGTGTGAATGAGTGTGTATGGATGTTTCCCAGTGATGGGTTGCAGCTGGAAGGGCATCCGCTGTGTAAAACATATGCTGGATAAGTTGGCGGTTCATTCCTCTGTGGTGACCCAAGATTAATAAAGGGACGAAGCCGAAAAGAAAATGAATGAATGAAATTAAAACAATAAAAAATGTAAAAACAGATGGCCAAAAACCAAAAGATTTAATGATTAAAATCAGCGTACACCACCTATGTTAATGGGATTATGCATACTACAATTAATCGCATTGTTATGAGGTAAAATGTAATCCAAAATTCCATTATAGTCCCATTAAGATGGTCCTTGTAAACATACTCAATGTTAGGACAGAAAAATGTGAATTTGTGCTGTGGAGATTAACCCTAAGTCTTTTGGGTTTCAAACAGCACGAGGGTGAAATGACAGAATTTATATTGTTTAGTATACATGGACTATCCTTTTAATATGTTGAACAAAGTATCAGAGTTTTTAATGCATTCCATGTTCCCTTTCACTTATTAACACACAAACCTCGGCTGGCATTCTCTACCAATGCAGAAATCATGAACCGGCTCTGGTCGAGTCAAAGCATCACAGTAAACATCATCCACCTCGATGCCATCATACCGCACACACATGGCAAGTGATTTTGACACACCTGTTTGAGAAACTGAGTTAAAAAAAACTCACCACATAAACAAACATAGATGTCAGGAATGTCTACGTGTGGATTGTTCGCTGAATTACAAGCAATTGATTAAAGGGATAGTTCACCCAAAAAATCTATTTTTGTAATAGTTTACCCATCCTCTTTCGCTTTTTCTAAACCGGTTTGAGTTTCTTTCTCTTTAAAGAATGTTGAAAAGCATGTTAGATTTTGCTGTATTTGGCTTAACCGTTCTTGGGTGGCTCGCCAATGTATTAGATGACTCTAATACATAATAAGTAAGCTGACCAAAGTTCTTATGGGGAGAAGACTTTATTGAAGACAATGAATAGTGCAGTTCCTCAGCAGTGATCTTAACTCGTCGGTCTTCAAGTAACTTAACCCAAAGTACTGTCTGTGAGACAGTCCTTTAAACTAGCAAAGAACAAACCATTCTGTGTTTACAAGGCTCAGCAGGACCCTCTTATCAGATGTTTAGCTGTCGATTGGCTTATACCGATTGGGAACTCAAAAGGCTCACACCCATCGTAAAAGGGTCACATAGTTCACACCTATCAGTTTGTATGGGGTTGAGGCACAGGTCACCCCCAACATACAGAGAATTGATCACATCAGAGTTCATTCAATGTAAATGTAACTGAACTAAAATGCACATAATCTTTCAAGCAGCCGCCATTGACTTACATAGGACTTCTTGTTCCTACTATGGATATCAATAGCTGCTGCTTTCCAACATTCTTTAAAATATCTTCCCTGTGTACAAAAGTAAAAAGAAATTCATAAAAGCTCTGAACCACGTGAGTGTGACTAAAGATGAGGAAATTTTCATTTTCAGGTGATCCCTTTAAAAGGAGAAGTAATTCAGTCATTGGTATATATGATTTTATGCTGGATATCTTTTGCTTAGATTTTGAGTATATTTGGTGGTCTGAAGAATTAATTTATTAACTTTTTTGTACATTGGCTTAGCATTGTAATCTTTAACTGCATTTATTTGCTAAGTAGAATAGTAACTGTCAGACTGAAACGGGAATGGTTTGTAAATTGCAGTCACTTAAAGGGATAGTTCACCCAAAAATGAAAAGCACTTCATCGTTTACTCTTCCTCATGTGGACTTTTTTTCTCCAGTCGAACTTAAAAGAGGATAGTCTGAACAATGCTGTTGCTGCCTATTAACTTCCATAGTAGGAAAAAAATAATATGGAAGTCAATGGCTAGCACGTCATGATTTTGCCAAGTACGATACGATCCTGGATTAACATCTATGTTGCTCCTGGGACATTATTTTTGTTCGAAAATGTAATCCCTACTTATAATATTATATACTTATATCCCTACCCCTAAACCCAACCTTAACTGTAAATTATTCCCAAAATCAGAGAGGAATAATAGTTGGATAAAAATCATGTAGAAGTGCATAAACCTAAACTTAACATGAACGGTTGTTCCAGGATAAACAGAGATGGCCTCACAGTGGCGCAGTGGGTAGCACGTTCGCCTCACAGCAAGAAGGTCGCTGGTTCGAGCCTTGGCTGGGTCAGTTGGCATTTCTGTGTGGAGTTTGCATGTTCTCCCTGTGTTGGCGTGGGTTTCCTCCGGGTGCTCCGGTTTCCCCCACAAGTCCAAAGACATGCGGTATAGGTGAATTGGGTAAGCTAAATTGTCCGTAGTGTATGAGTGGGAATGGGTGTGTATGGATGTTTCCCAGAGATGGGTTGCAGCCGGAAGGGCATCCGCTGCGTAAAACATATGCATATAAGTTGGCGGTTCATTCTGCTGTGGCGCCCCCAGATTAATAAAGGGACTAAGCCGAAATGAAAATGAATGAATGAATGATCAACAGAGATGTTAATCCAGGAACAGGTCCTACTTGGTGAAATCAGGAATGGAATGGAATGAATGGGGAATGGGCACGGGAATGGCTACCAGCATTTTTCAAAATACATGTATCTTCTTTTGTGTTCAATAGAAGAAAGAAAACGCAAAAAAAGGGTTTGAACAAGTAAAGGTTGAGTAAATTAATTTTCATTTTTCAGGTGGAACTATACCTCTAAACAGCCTTCCTTTTGTTTCAATTAATTTGTATGCTTTAGTCTTTGTTGTGGTAATTATAAGGGAGAACACAAAGTACTATATTTTTGTATTAGTAGCATTAATTCAGCCCAGGCTCATTCTGAAAACTTACCCCTATATGCATTTCTGGAGAGCGCCAAATACGTTTTTGCGAATCCGCCAGAGGCCGCTGTGCACGCTTTTTTAGATCTCAAATTTCTCTCGTGAGTGCCATTCGTGCCTGCTGTTCTTGCGTAAATCCACCAGAGGCTGCTGTCGACTGACTGACTGACCCACCCTCCTCCTTTCCTAAACCCAACTAATAGTGTTTTCAAAAGCACCGATTGACCCGGACTCGAACCCCATCATCATGGTCAACTCCTCTCTGTGTTTCAAGTCCGCCGACGTACACGGCAAGCCACTAGTCAAACTGGTAACATGGGGAAAGCCATCCACGGTGTCCTACCGCCCTGTTTCGTTTTAAAGACGAAATGCAGCCATACGTTCCTCTGGCTACATAATTCGTGATCTCCAGAAATGTATATAAGGCTACGTTTTCAGAATGAGCCTATGTTGCATTAATTTGAGTTTTGCCTCTTTATGAGTCGCTTGATGCCTTTATTTGTTTATTGCGCTGGAAAAAAACATCTACTAATTGACTAAATGTAAAAGTAAAACGATTACCAATGGAGCATGTCATACTGCAGGGCTCCTGTGAGGACAACTTCCACCGGTACATGTCAGCCGCGCTCGGTTTGTTCTTCTGAAGGAGCCTATGGTTATTCCTGCAGTAAAGAAAACAGAGCATCTCAGACTATAGGCCACAGTTAAGCCACACTGTTAGACTTTGCCGCAATTTCACAGTTATTTACTGCAAAACCACATACATTCTTTACAGTTCACTGAATTTATTGAATTCACTAGTAAATACTAAAAATAGGCAGTATGGTGGCTCAGTGGTTAGCACTGTCGGCTCACAGAAAGAAGGTAGCTGGTTTGAGTCCCAGCTGGGCCAGTTGGCATTTCTGTGTGGAGTTTGCATGTTCTCCCTGTGTTGGCGTGGGTTACCTCCGGGTGCTTCCTTTTTCCCCCCACAGTCCAAAGACATGTGCTGTAGGTGAATTGGGTAAAGAAATTGGCTGTAATGTATGAGTGTGTGAATGAGAGTGTGTATGGGTGTTTCCCAGTACTGGGTTGGATCGGCATTAGCTGTGTAAAACATATGCCGGAATATTTGGTAGTTCATTCCGCTGTGGCGACCTCTGATAAATAAGGGACTAAGCTGAAGGAAAATAAATGAATGAATGATACTAAAAATAAAGGTTTTGTACTGCTATTGTAAAATGTAAGTAAATTACAGCAAAACTACTGTAAAAATTGTCATACTGTAAAATTCAATGTGGTAAAGGGCATTTTACCATAAAAAGAAGTTGCGGTAAGGCTAAATTATTGTGGTAGGGCCCTGCTACTGTAAAGCACATTTACAGGTAAGTTACTGTAAAGGGGCAGTTGCAGTAACTTCGTGGCAACAGTGCTGCCTGTAAGGTATCGCAAAAATACAATAAAATGTGCACCTGCACTGTATATTAGGCAGAGAGTTCACGTTTGTTGACGCCGAGACACCAACTGACACTCCAGCCATGAAACCACTAACATTTTTACCATTCCTGGTCACACTCATTACCTTAATGTCAAGGCTGGAAAACAGCATTCCCTCAAACCAGACAGGAGCCAATAAAATGTGTTCCTCGTGATAAATTCCTGGGATTTATCTGATGCGACAAGCATAGTCTGTACCTGAGTGATCTATGGCACTTTTTTTCCCCAACAAATAGCAAAACATCATGAATTATGTTCGTCTTCCTTGCACTCAGCCTAGTCTTTTTCTTCTCACCACCTGGAATCTTTCTCCTCGTCTTTGACTGTGAGTACGGGCATTGCATGAGATGTTCTTTATGGTCTCTGGCAGAGGGGCTGGTAAAGCAGTGTTTGGACGCGGCGGAGGGAACCCAGCATGAATTATAAATATGATGGAATGCAATCCCGCCAGCTTCTGCTTGGCCGTCTCTCCTCGGCGCTCTTTGAATGTCTCGGAGAACGTTAACAAAAAAAGCCAAGCCTCGAGTCTGCAGCACATTCCATTCCTCCATGAGCAGGACTGTCCCACCCGAGACCATCCCGCAGCACTTTGGCATGCCAGTGTGGAGGATTAGGCCCTGCTTCTAATATTCAAAAACCGCCAATGAAGCCAAATGATAAATATATCAATTGGTTCCTTGGCATGATCTTTAGGTTGCTACAGTAGAGCAACTAATGAGATGAATTGTTAAACTGTAGAGTTTAAATCTAGCATATACATAAAACACAAACACATAACTTTGAAATCCAAATCCTCAAAAGGATTGTTAAAATGCTGTAGACATAGACACTGTGATTTAAATGGCATCAACGCTCATGTGAGGGGCCGTTCATGTATTCTTTTTCTTTTTTACGTGTCATCAAATTTATGTCAATAAATACGTCAATAATTCAAATCAATTTGATGTCAAAACCTTGATGTCCATTTGATGTCAAAATATTGATACCCCTTTGATCAAACATTGATGTCAAAAATGCAAAACAATTTGATGTCAAAACCTTGATGTCTATTTGATGTCAAAATATTGACACCCCTTTGATCAAATTGATAAAAAATTTATGTCACAACCTTGATGTCCACTTGATGTCAAAATATTGATAACCCTTTGACCAGATTGATCAAACGTTGATGTCAAAAAAGGAAATCAATTTGATGTCAAAACCTCAACGTCCATTTGATGTCACAATATTGATGCCTCTTATCAAATTGATCAAAAATTGATGTCAAAAATGCAAATCAGTTTTATGTCAAAACCTCAACGTCCATTTAATGTCAACACATTTATGCTCTTCTGATCAAATTGATCAAAAATTGCCGGCAAAAAATGCTAATCAATTCCATGTCAAAGCTCTTTTTTTCGCCTCACAGTGGCGCAGTGGGTAGCACGTTCGCCTCACAGCAAGAAGGTCGCTGGTCGCTGGTTCGAGCCTCGCCAGTTGGCGTTTCTGTGTGGAGTTTGCATGTTCTCCCTGTGTTGGCGTGGGTTTCCTCCGGGTGCTCCGGTTTCCCCCACAAGTCCAAAGACATGCGGTACAGGTGAATTGGGTAAGCTAAATTGTCCGTAGTGTATGAGTGTGAATGGGTGTGTATGGATGTTTCCCAGAGATGGGTTGCAGCTGGAAGGGCATCCGCTGCGTAAAACATATGCTGGATAAGTTGGCGGTTCATTCCGCTGTGGCGACCCCAGATTAATAAAGGGATTAAGCCGAAATGAAAATGAATGAATGAATGAGCTCTTTTTTTCAGATGTTTCTATCGAAATACACCAATTAAAAGGCAATTACAAACAATTAAGAGTTTAGTGAGGGTTTTTAGTGTTAATGATTAAGTGCTAGTCTAATTTCAACGTGCTTTTTAAAGAAGATGTTTAATAGCCTTGGCCTTCAGGTTAACATTAACTTGTGCGCATCCTACATTCCAAATGGGAAACCCGCATAGCAATAATCAACCTCTGTGCTTTGTTTGATGGGAACTAATATGGTCGGAACCAAAGTTTTATTGGTCTGCATTTTTTTCGAATCTTCTCTAGCTGTGGATTACTACATTACAATAGCTTGCCGTTGAACCACATAATAGCTCATTACCATAAAGCTGACCTGATTTTAACTTGCCAGAACTAACCACAGGCTCCCATTGAAAATGAATGACTTCTGGCTACTTTGACACTCTTGCAGACTGGTGTCAACGCATGATAAGAGAGTTTTAAATGCATTATAAATCCCACCATACTCCATACCAGAACAGTAATGATACACAATGATGTTTACCTGGTGCGATTGCTATGGTTATTTAAAATTGTAGTAAGATTTCAGTTTGGGAGCAGAAAGTCTGTGTATTTTCGTCGGTTCCCGAGGGTAAACTCAATCAGTGAGCCATTAAGACCCTCATCATTCACATTAGTCGCATCATGAGGAGATCACCAGCCAAAACATAGACTGATATGTTACTCTGGGATTATTATTATTATGCACGCCTCAGGCTGTGTTTGATAAGCCACAATGATCATCTTCCTCCCTTAGTTTTTAATTTTCTATTTAACTTACTATGACTTTTATTTTGAAAAGGGGAGACACAGATAGTTTGCTAAGCGTTATTGTGCAATAACTGCATGAGGCATGTTAATAATACAATAAGGGACATAAGGTATGTTAAAATCCCACCAAACTTCATACCAGAACAGTAATGATACATGATGATGTTTACCTGGTGCGATTGCCACGATTGCGTAAAATGGTAGTAAGATTTCTGTTTGGGAGCAGGAAGTCTGTGTCATTTCGTCGGTTTCCGAGGGTAAACTCAAGCAGTGAGCCATTAAGACCCGCTTGCTCTAAACTGCTGTAGTCCAACTCCATCGGCTCAACTTCAGATGATAAGCCATCTCTATGCGTAAGAAGTTGGTTGGTGGAAATGTTGGCGAGAACACCGTCGGAGCCGAGCCGCTCTCCCAAAAGCACTCTCCAGATCAGGTTTTCAGAGTTTACCATTTCCTCTGCCGGTCGGCTGACTGGTGCTGTCCCAGGAGCCCCTACTGCACTGGGCCAGCTGCAGTTTCCCTCTGTTAAAGTACAAATTAAATCAAAACTAACCATATTGATTTTGTTAGATCACGATGCTAGTTTTGTGGTGAACAATTCATCTGTGCATGTCATTAAGAAAACATTTTTTTGCCCTTTAATTGAAATCTGAAAATCCACTTCCTGTTTTTTAAAGTTAAATTCTCAGATTAGGTCTGTCTGAGGTATTGGGCGTGGCTAACATACTTAACCACGCCCCTCCAACTGTCAGTTTTGACAACAAACAGAAATGATGAGCAGGAGGCGTCTGTTAGGTTGTAATAACTCTCCTAAAACCCTTTTCCTGATCTCTCTGAATGAAATGCCTACTTTACTACATCAAATAAGAAAACCCACTGCTTTCTCATTTAATATTCTGTTTCTCTAGGAGCTGTGTCACAATACTAAAAAAACAACAAAAAAAACGGTTGCAGCTTCTGGTTCATGTGGACCTCAAAACAAAGAATGAAAAGACGTGGATTCATTTTCAGTAAAAGCTAAATCCATATTTGGTGCTGACAGTGTGACCCATGTTAAGCCATAACATCAGCTTGCCTACATCACCTGCCTACAACATCACTGTATTCCACCATCATTGTGATTTTATAATAGTGATAAAAATCCAGGAGGGTATTTTAATGTAAAAAATGACAAACATGTGAAAAATGCTAATCGATTTGATGTCAATAGACTACATTGATGTCAAAATGGCATTAAGGACTGTCCTGTAATCAATTTTTGAAGTGTGATTTTTTTAACACCAATGTTATATGTCAATTTAATGTAATTTTTACATCAAGGTAGTTTACATGCATTGTACACTGTTAAAATATCCATTAATTAGCCGTTAGCAGTTTAGCATTAGCAGTTTTCTGTGTTTTGTAATTCATGCTTTTGAATTGCATTATGGGACCTTGATCTTTCTACCAACAACTTTCGAAACCTTCGAAAAAGTGACTTCATTAACATTTTTAATAGTTTAAAGTGGCCGGCCTCACGGTGGTGCAGTGGGTAACACGAACGCCTCACAGCAAGAAGGTCGCTGTTTCGACCCTCGGCTGGGTCAGTTGGCATTTCTGTGTGAAGTTTGCATGTTCTCCCCGTGTTTGCGTGGGTTTCCTCCGGGTGCTCCGGTTTCCCCCTCAAGTCCAAAGACATGCGGTACAGGTGAATTGGGTAAGCTAAATTGTCTGTAGTGTATGTGTGTGAATGAGTGTGTATGGATGTTTCCCAGTGATGGGTTGCAGCTGGAAGGGCATCCGCTGCATAAAACATATGCTGGATAAGTTAGCGGTTAATTCCGCTGTGGCTACCCCAGATTAATAAAGGGACTAAGCCGAAATGAAAATGAATGAACGAATGAATGAATGAACTGTGAGGAGAATAATGCCACCTCATTGTATACAGTAAAAAAAAATCACATATTTTTTACCGTTTAACAGAAGTTACTTCCATTTTTAACACACAGCATCTTGTGACGTATGAAAAAGGTGTATATAGCAAGGAAATTCAAATGAGTAGGTTTATTTTAAACACTTTTATCATGATCGTTGACTGACAGAACCAACTGCGAACCCAAATGCCCATAACTCTCTGACTTACACATAGGAAAAGAAAGAGGGACTTCTCTGAATTTTTCATTCTCTCGGTTTATGCATTATAAAGCACTCCAGGGCCAGTAGAAAGAGGCGTTTTAACGTTTTAACTGATGACTGATCAGTGAACCATGCGCTGTCTCTGTCTAGTCTATCCTTTTGCTTCAGATACAGTGAAAGCATCACTTTTGAACAGGAATCTCAGAGGTGAAGTGGATTGTTAGCTCCTTGTTATATATAAAAAGGTCAGGTAGGGTATGGAGGTGGTTAATGCCATCTCATGAAACACATACATTTACAGGTCATTTGTACCATATTTAGAAAAGCGTGAGTCAGGTATAGGATCATCCTACATTAACCTGTACATTTAAAAGAAACAAAAAAATAATAAAAAACATTTTTATCTAAAACTAAATATCACTCATTTGTAAATAAAACTAATATAATTTTTTATTCGTGAAAAACACAAAAGCATATATTCTATAAAAATGCATTTTGATGTTTTAGATAATTAAATAATAAAACAACAAAACATTCATTCATTTTCTTTTCGGCTTAGCCCCTTTATTAATCTGGGGACGCCACAGCAGAATGAACCGCCAACTGATCCAGCATATGTTCCACGCAGCGGATGCCCTTCCAGCTGCAATCCATCACTGGGAAACATCCACACACACTCACCCACACACATACACCACGGACAATTCAGCCTACCCAATTCACCTATAGCGCATGTCTTTGGACTTGTGGGGGAAACCGGAGCACCCGGAGGAAACCCACGCCAACACAGGGAGAACATGCAAACTCCAAACAGAAATGCCAACTGACCCAGCCGAGGCTCGAACCAGCGACCTTCTTGCTGTGAGGCGATTGTGCTACCCACTGCGCCACCGTGCGGCCCAAACAACAAAACACTTTATGTTAATTAAAGTAATATAGAAATGAATCATTTAAAGTGACTGTACTTATTGTAAACTGAAGTATTCAACACTGCCATGGTGGGAAAAATTACATTTTAAAATATATTGACACTATATCAAAAGTTATTTTAAATGATGATAATTGTAATAAATTGTAACAGTTCAGGGGCAGCACGGTGGCACAGTGGGTAGCACAATTGCCTCACAGCAAGAAGGTCGCTGGTTCGAGCCCCGGCTGGGTCAGTTGCCGTTTCTGTGTGGAGTTTGCATGTTCTCCACGTGTTGGTGTGGGATTATTATGCGCAGCTCAGGCCACAATGATTCCTAGTGAGACAACAATGATCATCTTCCTCTCTTAGGGGCCGATCACACTGACAAGAAAAAAAGAAGTGCGGGCGATTAAAACACGAAGGCGCACAGGGTGCATAAGCAGTGCGCAAAACGCTCGCGGTCGTTATTAAATCATTCAAAAAAGGCGCCTCTCAACGCACAAAAAAAAAAAGCGTTTGGTGTGATCGGCCCCTTAGTTATTTATAAGTTTATATTTAACTTACTATGTATGTGGGACTTTTATTTTGAAAATGGGACACGTAGATTGTTTACTATGTGATACTAAGCAACAACTGCATGGGACATGTTGTTCACCCCAAAGAGGAATAAGGTATGTTTAATTGTATCTTTAGTTAATGTATCGTGTTTATTAA
>CAIGQW010054063.1:593059-609446 GCA_903798125.1 Danio choprae | reverse complement strand
CAGTTGAAAACAAAATTATTTTAATCTTTTTTCAAATATTTCCCAAGTGCTGTTTAGCAGTTTAGATTTTTTCAACACATTTTAACATAATAGTTTAATAACTAATTTATGTTGTCTTTGCCATGACAGTATACTGTATAATATATTATTTCTTGTTTTCACAAGATACTAGTATTGTGATGGGCGGCATGGTGGCTCAGTGGTTAGCACTGTGGCCTCACAGCAAGAAGGTCACTGGTTCGAGCCCCTGGCTGGGCCAGTTGCATTTCTGTGTGGAGTTTGCATGTTCTCCCCGTGTTGGCGTGGGTTTCCTCCGGGTGCTCCGGTTTCCCCCACAAGTCCAAAGACATCCGGTACAGGTGAATTGGATAAACTAAATTGGCTGTAGTGTATGAGTGTGAATGGGTGTGTATGGATGTTTCCCAGAGATGGGTTGCGGCTGGAAGGGCATCCGCTGCGTAAAACATATGCTGGATAAGTTGGCGGTTCATTCCGCTGTGGCGACCCCAGATTAATAAAGGGACTAAGCCAAAATGAAAATGAATGAATGAATGAACAAATCCACCACTTGTGTCTTTATAAAACCAAATGTCTTGAACAGACTTTTAACAAGTAGTGCAGTTGTAGAAGCTTGTATATGACAGAATAATTAACATTTTACAGTACTCTGGGGTTTTAATGCTGTATGCTGCACATCATGACTCCCTTAACAGATGGAACACTCTGAGTGTCTGCATGACTCCTTGATGCCACCAACAAAAAATGAACAGATTTTTTTCCCATAAAGTCTTGCCTAATATAGCTACATTGTTGAGAGTTTATTTGCGTGTAAACTGTTAAAAAGAAGGTTTGTCCATAAGCTGATTTTTCATAGCTATCAGCATACACTACCTGACAAACGTCTTGTCGTCGATCCCATTTGTAAAAGCAACAAATACTAACTTGACTTCTAGTTGATCAGTTGGAAAAGTGGCAGAAGGTAGATTTTTCCGATGAATGTGTTGAACTGCATCCCAATCATCACAAATACTGCAGAAGACCTATTGAAACCCGCATGGACCCAAGATTCTCACAGAAATCAGTCAAGTTTGGTGAAGGAAAAATCTTGGTTTGGGGTTACATTCAGTATGGGGGTGTCCGAGAGATCTGCAGAGTGGATGGCAACATCAACAGCCTGAGGTATCAAGACATTTGTGCTGCCCATTACATTACAAACCACAGGAGAGGGCAAATTCTTCAGCAGGTTAGCGCTCCTTCTTATACTTAAGCCTCCACATCAAAGTTCCTGAAAGCTAAGAAGATCAAGGTGCTCCCGGATTGGCCAGTCCAGTCACCAGACATGAATATTATTGAGCATGTCTGGGGTAGATGAAGGAGGAGGCATTGAAGATCAATCCAAAGAATCCTGATGAACTCTGGGAGTCCTGCAAGAACGCTTTCTTTGCCATTCCAGAGGACTTTATTAATAAGTTATTTGAGTCATTGCAGAGATGTATGGATGCAGTCCTCCAAGCTCATGGGAGTCATTCATTCATTCATTCATTCATTTTCATTTCGGCTTAGTCCCTTTATTAATCTGGGGTCGCCACAGCGGAATGAACCGCCAACTTATCCAGCATATGTTTTACGCAGCGGATGCCCTTCCAGCTGCAACCCATCTCTGGGAAACATCCATACACACTCATACACTACGGACAATTTAGTCTACCCAATTCACCTATACCGCATGTCTTTGGACGGAGGAAACCCACGCCAACACAGGGAGAACATGCAAACTCCACACAGAAACGCCAACTGACCCAGCCGAGGCTCGAACCAGCGACTTCTTGCTATGAGGCGAACGTGCTACCCACTGCGCCACTGTGAGGCCCTCATGGGAGTCATACACAATATTAATTCTTTTCCACTGCACCATGACTTTATATTCTATACTTTACATTATTTCTGTTAAGTGACAAGACTTTTATCTAAGCAAAGTCAGTTGCTTACTGTCCTAATTAAATAATTAAAACTCAAGGTATGATCATATTTTATTTAGGTAAAATAAGCATAATCTAGACCATAATCCTTTGCCTTTCATATAAGCCATTTCTGATACCAAATGATCAACTAGAAGTCAAGTTATTATATGTTGTTCCTAAAACTTGAATAGGCAACAAGACTTTTGTCAGGTAGTGTATTAGTGTGCATATAAACATACTCGGTAGCTTTGTTTCTCTTACTCTCCAGATCGAAACTGCATGATTGTTATGATGATTGTTATAATGTTATGATCGCTAGCGGTGCCATTTACACCAACTACAAATCCCATCACGCACTACAGTCATACAACTGTTTCAGTAGACGCTCTGATTACACACAGTTGACTATCAGGACTGATTATACACACACGTACACACTAAATATAAACCCTCCAGTCACTCTAGCACTTTGCTGAGTCTTGTTATACTGTAGTGAACATTTCTAAGTGGTTTCCCTTGTCTTGCCTGGCCTTGTTTTCACTGTACAGTTGCTCACCCAGGATATCTGCAGACTTCTTCCTCTCAATAACCTGGATGTCCCATGATCCTTCGGGTATTTGAGTTATGAAAGTATAGCCTTCAAGAAAGCAGTTTACTTAGTTAGGACTCTGGTGGACTTGATGAATTTAATCAGAACCATTGAATATAATGCAGTTCTGCAAAACACTGAAGTGATGTTACCCAGACTCGAAGCCGCGCGGCGAAAGTTCCCAGTAACTCGACTGCAGCTGCTCCCGTCTCCCTGACACACACCACACTTATCCAGGGTGTTGGGGGAGAACAGGACACCATCACATCCAATGGGCTGCAAAATTACACAGCTTATACATTCACATCACATAGCTGAGACAATCAATATACAGTAAGCAGCGCTGGGTAGGTTGCTAACAAATTGTTGTAGCCTGTTACGATATTGAGATTTCACAAAAATGTAGCCCTCGGCAGGTATTTACAATGAGCCTGTGTTGGTTTTTTTAACATTCTTAACACTGTGTCCTAACTACATGCGACGCGGTGCAGCGACATATGATAAAAGGTATTTTCCTTGTTAAAACGAGTTTTTGTAACCATCAGTGACGGCAACATGCCAAATATCTATTATAGAAATTGTTTCCATTTTCTGCGACGGTGAAGCAAAACAGCACATTCTTATATGGCACTGAACAAAAAGATAACTCATATAGCAATAAAAGCTTCTTACTTCACATCTGCCGTCAACACACACGCCTCTGTAGTTGCTGTACTTGCAGGACGTCCCATCGCGTGCAGGAACCATCAGCTGTCTTTGACCATCAGAGGTGGTGCAGTGCAGGTCACATGGATTACTGGAGATATGAACGTAGTCGTCTACAGGAACATAAACAGGGATTCTTGGTTTAAACATACATTAGACCTTTGCAGCATGGCTTAAATTAAATAAAGCAGCTAATACCGGGATAGAGAGGTTTCCAGTGGTAATTCTTTCCATTGTAAACCTGAGAGTTGAATGACCAGCACTGCTCTTCTCTGAAACTCCTCCCTGTGGAAGGACATTCCTGTTTGTCACAGAAATACAGTCAGGTGATTACAATCAGGGTTCCCACAATAAGACAAATGTCCCTGACTTTCACTGACTAAAAAAAGAGTATATTTGTTGAACTTTCCAAATATCTATGTGTGTGTAAAGAAGGGCAGGACAGATATTGAGGACTGACCTTTGCATTGCAGAGATGATACTTTTTTGCATTGCCTGTGCATGTCATGTTGTCTTTAGCGGTTGTTGTTTTCTTCCTTTGAAAGAAAGCGTTGTAGTTTAGTAACAGTTGAATACAACAGGACATACATTTGAAGACAAAAGTATTTGTTACTCCTGTGTTTTAAGTAATTTTCCAAAATTTCTCTCATATCTCTTGTGACTTCTTGCTTTTAATTATGACTTGGTGCCTCATCATTTTGCAACCCTTCTGAAAACGTACCCCTATATACATTTCTGGAGAGCAGCAAATATGTCCCAGGAGCTACATTTTTTTGCAGTTTTTGTTTTTCGCGAATCCACCAGAGGCCACTGTGTACGCTTTTTGAGATCTCAAATTTCTCTCGCAAGTGCCATTCGCACCTGCTATTCTCGCGGAAATCCACCCACTTCCCTAAACCTAATAAAGTTTTCAAAAGAAATCCTAGAAAAAGAAAAGCCCTCGCCTGATTTTTACCACGTTTTCAGAGTTTACCACATTCTCACCCTGTTATTTACTTGTTTATTTTATATTTTGGCTTCTGTTTTTGTCTTACCCGCTTTCTGGGACCGTTCTTCGCCAGACTCGAACCCCATCGTTGCGGTCCGACGTACGCGGCGAGCCACTGGACAAACTGGTAACATCGGAAAGCCGTCTATACAGAGGTAATCGTCATTTGGTAAGTGCGTAAGAGTTCGTTTTAAAGATGAAATGCAGCCATACGCACTTCTGGCTACATAATTTGCGATCTCTAGAAATGTATATAGGGCTACGTTTTCAGAATGAGCCTGTGTTGTCATTTTGACTTGTTGACAGACTTTCTGATTTAACAAAGCATGACCTGGTAATCCTGGTTTCCATACGAGTTACCATAACAATAGTTTCGAATTAGTTCAATGTCTAACTAATCCATAAGTAAGACAGTATCTCCTAATGTAACTTTTATGTCATAATTATGATTTTGTGTGTTTAGTCTCCTACATATTCTATCTCATATCTCATGTGACTTTTCTTGCCTATACTTAGTACTTCATAATTTTAACCCAATCAAATCATTCATGACTTAGTAATGGGCCTCCTTACTAACTACCATAACTAGCTAACTAGTTGCAGTAATTCACAAGTAAAACCTAAAAAATGCTTCTCATAAGATTTATCAGCAACACTTACACAATAATTAGTTAATGTATTCACATGAATAAACAATGAACAATGCATTTATGACAGTATTCATCTTTGTTTATGTCAGTTAATGAAAACAGTCATTCATTTTAAGTGATTAACTCAGTTAATTAACTAATGTTAACAAGCACAGTTATTTTAATAATGCATCAGTAAAGGTGGAACTGTGATTTATAAATGCTGTATGAGTATAGTTCACTCTGTCATGCATATATTACCTAACATTAACTAATGGAACCTAAATTGTGATCAATTTATCTTGTACTTAAAGATCCCGTGAAATTAAAATAAAAGTTTAGAATCAGTATGTTAGTTTTAAGGATATATAACCTAGTGTGGCTTCATGGTGGCGCAGTAGGTAGCACAATCGCCTCACAGCAAGAAGGTCACTGGTTCGAGCCTCGGCTGGGTCAGTTGGCATTTCTGTGTGGAGTTTGCATGTTCTCCCCGTGTTCGCGTGGGTTTCCTCCGGGTGCTTCGGTTTCCCCCACAAGTCCAAAGACATGCGGTACAGGTGAATTGGGTAGGCTAAATTGTCCGTAGTGTATGTGTGAGAATATTTCCCAGTGATGGGTTGCAGCTGGAAGGGCATCCGCTGCGTAAAACATATGCTGGATAAGTTGGCGGTTCATTCCGCTGTGGCAACCCCAGATTAATAAAGGGACTAAGCCGAAATGAAAATGAATGAATGAATGAATGAATAACCTAGTGTGTTTCAAAACAGTGAGAAAATTCGCGTTTAGAAGATATAAACATCCAAAGATTGCAGTTTGTCACTTCCACCTAAATGAATCAATTTTTCACATCACCTCATACTTAGGTTTCTTATCAAATCTTGACCAATCAAATGCGCTCTAGTATCTGACATGCCCCGCACCCTTCAAGACTCTTCTCATTTGCTCTTCATTTAATGTGCTTGATCTTAACCACTCTCACTGGCAGAGCTGTGATAAAAACAAAACACTATTGGCTGTTTTTAAAAAGGGGTGGAGCTACTCTATGTCCCGCCCTCTCTTCATGTTTCATGTGAGATTACGTCAAACAGCAAATAAAAAATGCACATTTCAAAGCACTTCACGAGACCTTTAAATCTTACCAGCACAAGTAACTAATGTTTTTGTATAATAATGTTTTTATAATAGCTGTGTGAAATGCATTATAATGACCTTTGCTTTAGACAGTGTCTCTCCTGCGACATGACGCCTCCTCCACAGGTACGAGTGCAGGCCGTCCACTTTGTCCATTCACCCCACCAGTATGTGATCACCTCCAGCCCGTCCTCCAGACTGTTAGAGGCAACACCCTCTTCCTTTGGCAAATAAAGAATTCATTCACAAAACCAACACTGGAGTCCAACATCTGTGCTGAGAGCAGACTATAACACCGCTTGTATTTCATAACTGTCACCGTCCCATTCTAAACCACTTTAGATTGATGAAAAATGGCATTCCCTCTAAGAGTTATGTCAAATTGATCGACTAGGGGATTCCCTAATCTATCACTTTGACATAACATCTCCGTTTCCTCCTTATATCCTAAATATATAGAATATATTAAAGAAAAGAAAAGCTAAGGATAAGTGTGATTTGAAGATTCCAAACCTGTCCTCTGCTGGAGAGATTTCCCAAAGACAGAGCCAGAGTTACAAGACCAAGCAGCACCAGACTGATCCTGGACCAAATCTTCATCCTGGAGAGAACGAATGTTTTGAGAAAAGACATTCAATACTCTCTCAAAACAGACTTTGAATTAGTTTCTATAATCACCAATTAAGGAGCTTCATTTAACATGAACTGTCTCATTTGATTAAATCTTTGAATGATGACTGTGAAATACACACAAAAAATAATTTTAATTATAAACAGATAGGACAAAGAAAGGGTCTGGGTTCTACTACATATCTGATCATCTGGGTTCTACTACACATCTGATTCCTAAAATGTAAAAAATAATAGCAAAATTTAATTAAATTCTCATTTATAAAAAAGCTATTTTGCATTTAATATACATCTAATAGACATCTAAATATAGATGTCTTGGCTAAAATAAGGCTAAATTTGGACTATAAGTGAAAATCTAATAGATGTACAAGAACAGCCCAATAATAGACTAATCATCAAATACAAAGGTAAGACAGACTTCACATGTGTAGTCATTCAGTCCTGTCTATTTGATAACTAGTGTAGTCTTAGGCTTTTCTTAAATGTCAATTAGATGTTCACTGACAGTCCAGATTTAGCCTTGTTTTAGCCAAGATGTCTGTGTTTAGATGTCTATTAGACATCTATTAGACTTCTATAAAATACAAATAAATGCTTGCTAGGAGCCTCCCTATCAAGCAGTTGTGTTTAATAGACATCTAATAGACGTCTAGCCTGGATATCTTGCCTAAAATTAGGCTAAATTTGGGCTATCAATGAAAATCTAATAGACGTCTAAGAATAGCCCAAAACTAGACTAATTATCAAATACAAAGATTAGACAGACTACTTCACATGTGTAGTTATTTATTCCTGTCTATTTGATAACTAGTCTAGTTTTTGGCTATTCTTTGACATCTATTAGATGTTCACACAGCCTAAATTTAGCCTTGTTTTAGCCAAGACATCTATGTTTAGATGTCTATTAGACATCTATTAGACTTCTTTTAAACACACAAAAAAATGCTTGCTGAGAACCTTCCCACTAAACAACTGTATATTTACTAGACGTCTAAAAAGGATGTCTTGGCTAAAATGAGACTAAATTTGGGCTGTCAGTGAACATCTAATAGACGTCTAAGAATAGCCCAAAACTCTAATCATCAAAAACACAGATTAGACACACTTCACATGTGTATTTGATGACTAGTCTAGAGTTGGGCTATACTTAAATGTCCTAAGCTTAGATTTAGCCAGATGTCCATGTTTAGACATCTATTAGACATCTATTATACGTCTTTTAAACACAAAAAATGCTTGCTGGGTTCCTAAAAGTGAACCTACACCAGAATAGGATGTTTATTCATTTGTTAATAATTACGGCTCATATGTCGATATAAAGTTGTTAAATTAATTTAACTGTTGCCTCACAGCAAGAAGGTCACTGAGTGCCAGCTTGGTCAGTTGGCATTTCTGTGTGGAGTTAGCACCACATTTGTAAATGAGACCCCTGTGAAATTACGTTAATATCACAATATACGTATATTGCAGAAAACCAAACATTGCAATGTCCTTTTTGTGCTAATATCATGCAGACCTACCACCCACCACCATTTAGATGAATCAGAGATGCTACAAACAACTAGCACTCAAAATCCACTGCAGTTTTCACAGGACACATTGCTCCCTTAGTATCCACGGCTTGTATATCCAGCAATCACTGCTGCGTTCACGTACATCTATGGAGTCGCTGCTATAAAAGCAAGCAATCACGCAAACGTCTCCGGTTCTCCTCATCAGACCCGCACCTCCAATTAGAAATCGGCTCCTTTAAGTAAGCAAACGGATCGTCTCTGTTTGCAGTCTGGCTTTTTCTGGCACTCAATATTGGTGACAGGTGTCTTAAACTCGCCACTAGAGCACCTGGAGTTCATTATCTGGCCCAGACACTGCTGGATCTGGGCCAGCTCGCCAAAACACCCATCGTCTCCCACAGACCGCGAGCTTCCCATGCAGGCCAAACACAGGCTGACCCGCTTCCCCTCCCCCGGAGGCCTCCGCTCCACGGAACACGGTTGTTTTTCTTTCCCTGGCAGCAGACAGACAGCAGGGCCGGACCCCCATTTTTGGGGGGAATTGGGGGGAGTGCAGAGGCTCTGTCTATGAGCTGGAAGGAGACTCATCCTTCTCTGCCTCGCAAGGATTCCTCGACTTTTACGTCTAACACACTCACTGTAAAAAATACTGGGTTCCACACAATTCCTTAATGTTATCCTAACACATGTGGCACAATGGCTCAGTGGTAAGCACTGTCGCCTCACAACAAGAAGGTCGCTGGTTCAAGTCCTGACTGGGCCAGTTGGCATTTCTGTGTGGAGTTTGCATGTTCTCCCCATCTTTGAGTGGGTTTACTCAGGGTGCTCCGGTTTCCCCCACACTTTTTCTGTAGCATGTCAGTTTGAAATATCAATTTACATTTCCAAATATTATTTTTTTCATTAATTGTAATTATATAGATAGAGATCTGATCTGATCATCATCCAGTCTGTCTGAAGAAACAGAACAAACTGAGACAAACTGAATCCAGAACAACTTTGGGAACATCTCGAAGATGCTTCAAAAAACCTACCTGCAAAGCTACCTGAAAAACTATGGGCAAGTCTACCAAGTGTTTTAAATGCAAAGTGTGGTCATAGCAGATGTTGATTTGATTTAGTTAATATAAGTTGATCAATAAAAAGTGTATTATTTTTGAAAGCATTCTCATTTTACAGCTAAAGTGCCTAAAACTTTGAACAGTACTGTAGCTTTGGAGGTAGGATTTTTGAAGCATCTTATAACAGTCAATTACCGAAATCTCATATGGAAATATATACAAATTACATGAGAAAGCAGTTCATATTTGGATTTTGCATATGTAAAATATATGTCATGTACTGTATGCAAAATTATATATATATATATTTTTTCAACTAATGGAGTAACAAATATGTACATATGTTAAAATAGATTAAATATAATTATGTATATAATCGTCCATATATAGCCATGAATGAACACATAAATGGAATTAAACTAATATTTGAGCATTACATAAAATTATAGCTAATATATTGGAGCATTATATATTTGTAATTCCAATGGATGAATTGTTGTATTTTTTTACAAATATTGCCATTTTTTGCAATATTTTGAAACATAAGTTGCATACAGTATATGACATATTTTATATAGCAAAATCTGAATATGAACTGATATTTCTTATTTGCAACTATTGTCATTTATCAGATTTCCATAGGGATACATTGTGATTGAGTTATTTTCTTGTGGGCTGTTAACATGGCACCTTTTTTAACTTAAAACTGAAAACTTTTTGTGCGTTTTGGCCATTAATTTCCACCACAAATGGGATTTTGGGAACAATGCACCTTTTGGAAAACAGATTTCAACATATATGTTTTTAAAAACCAATGTTTTTAATTCCAAGAAAACAGTCTATACACATGCGTGGACCAATGCGAGAACAACAAAGGTGTGTGTAGATACAGCGTGGAAAATAATTATTGAACACGTCACCATTTTTCTCAGAAAACATATTTCTAAAGGTGCTATTGACTTGCCAACAACCAAAGAAATCCACATATGCAAAGAAAACAAATCTAATTAGTTTACAAATGAAGTTATGTGTAATAAAATGAAATAATGCAAGGAAATAGTATTGAACACATGAAGAAAGGGAGGTGCAGAAAGGCAGTGAAAGCCCAGACAGCAGCTGAAATCTCTCAGTAGTTCTTCAGCAATCCTCTGCCCCTCGTCTATTTGTAAATGAATATTAACTGCTTCAGTTCAACATCTACATTAGCAGGAGGATGAAGATGTAACCAGGGTGGACATTTCAGCACGACAATGATTCAAAACACAGCCAAGGAAACTCTCAAATGCTTTCAGAGAAAGAAAATCAAGCTGTAGAATGGCCCAGCCAATCACCTGACCTGAATCCAATATAAAATGCAAACTAAAGCATAGATTTATTAGACGAGACCCACAGAAGCATCAAGATTTTTACACTCTGTTGAAGTCCTGTTGAAGACCTGCATGTGACTTCATTCTCCATATGAGAGGCATCTTTAAGCTGCCATATTTTATATAAAGTATTAAATACATTTCAGTAGTTCAGTACTTTCACATAACAAACTCCTTAGATTTTTTTAGTTTGTTTTATTTTTATATTTGTATTGTTTGGGTTTTTACCTAAATCTGTTTCAATTCCATGTCAACAGCTCCTTTAGAAATATTATTACCAGGAAAAAACATGATGTGTTCAATACTTATTTTACCCACTGTAAGTAAAAAACTACTGGCCTGGCATTCAGTATATAGCGTGTTTAGTCATATTGAAGGATTTGTGAGAATTGGGATGATTTTACCACATCAACTGTGAACTTTAAGCCGTAAACTGAAACTTTTCAAAAACACAGTTCATAACTATTTTAGTCATGTTTTGGTGTAAAAACATTCTTAGTTAAATCTTTCATTTTCATTTTCATTTTGGCTTAGTCCCTTTATTAATCTGGGGTCGCCACAGCGAAATGAACCACCAACTTATCCAGCATATGTTTTACGCAGCGGATGCCCTTCCAGCTGCAACCCATCACTGGGAAACATACACACACACACACTCATTCACACTCATACACTAGGGACAATTTAGCTTACCTAATTCACCTATAGCGCATGTCTTTGGAATTGTGGGGGAAACCGGAGCACCCAGAGGAAACCCACGCCAACACAGGGAGAACATGCAAACTTCACACAGAAATGCCAACTGACCCAGCCGAGGTTAGAACCAGCGACCTTCTTGCTGTGAGGCGATCATGCTACCCACTGCGCCACTGTGAGGCCCTAGTTAAATCTTATGGAAGAAAAAAAAAAATATATATATATATTTTTTTTATTTTTATTTTATTATTATTATTTTTTAAGCTAAACTTTGAATCTCACACATGGCATTAAAAAAAGAGAGAATTTAAATAAGAATGTTTTATTGATTAAATAGTTTGTATATAAATCCTTGCATTGACAATTTTGTTTTCTGCGATATATCTTTTTTTCTCCACAAATCGTGTGTAGCCTTTTCTAGCTACATTATAATGAACATCTTTTTCTGTTCGTTTCTTTGGATGTGGTCCATGCTTGAGCTGCTCACTGATTTCTTGTGGTTTCCTTTAGCCATTCATCATCCGAGCTGATTTATTTATACGAGTGGTCTAATATCAGATTAATTTCCTTCTTAACTGACACATTATCAAAACCACACATTCGTTTTAGTGGGGATTTTTCAAATGGACGTTTGACTTGCTTTTTTCAGTAAAAAGCTTTATGTAAGAACCACTTAATGCATCATGATTGCACCAAATATTGATTTCTTAACTCTCCCTAAAACACTGGTATTGTGTCATCTACAAATGATGAATACAAATATCTGAAAATGATAAAGTGATAAAGTGAAAATGACAACATTCTTATTTTAAATTTCATCAGTGAGAAATAACATCAGCTGTTTACGGAATTAAACCATCCAAATAATATACATTTTACTCAAGCACATATAAATCCAGATCATCTCCAAGCTGTCTTTTAATCGTCTCCATACATGTATATATATTCAAATAATTCATTCATTCATTTTCCTTCGCCTTTGTCCCTTATATTTTAGGGGTCGCCACAGCGGAATGAACCGCCAACTATTCCAGCATATGTTTAACGCAGCTGATGCCCTTCCAGCCACAACCCAGTGCTGGGAAACAACCATACACTCTCACATTCACACACACACACACTACGGCCTATTCAGTTCATCCAATTCACCTATAGCGCATGTCTTTTGGACTGTGGGGCAAACCTGAGCCCCCAGAGGAAACCCACGCCAACACGGAGAGAACATGCAAACTCCACACTGAAATGCCAACTGGCCTAGCAGGGACTCGAACCAGTGACCTTCTTGCTGTGAGGCGACAGTGCTAACCACTGAGTTACAGTGTGGCCATATTGAAATAAATTTCTTAAAATATAAAAAAAATGACAACAACAAAAAAGTAACCAAAAGATGACAGAAATATAACAGCTAAATGATTTCCTAGACTAAATGTGACTGGACCACAAAATAAAGCCATAAAGTCAGTTTTTGGAAGTTGAGATTTATATCATCTTATATATCATCTTTATATCATCTTATAACATCTTAAAGTGGAATAAATAAGCTTTCTAATGATGAATGGTTTGTTGTGATAGGATAATATTAGAACGATATAGAACTAGTTAAAAATCTAGAACCTCTCAAAAAATCTAAATATTGAGAAAATCACCTTTAAAGTCCTTAGCGATGCATATTACCAATCCAACATAACTTAAGCTATATTTATGCAAGGAAATTTACAACATTTCTTAATGGGAGACGATCTTGACTTAATATTCTAGTGATTTTTGGGCAAAAAAATTTTAATCTATAATTTTGTCTAGGTGACACAGTGGCTCAGTGGTTAGCACTGTCACCTCACAGCAAGAAGGTCGCTGGTTTAAGTCCCGGCTGGGCCAGTTGGCATTTCTGTGTGGAGTTTGCATGTTCTCCCCATGTTGGTGTGGGTTGCTCTGGTTTCCCCCACAGTCTAAAGACATGCGCTATAGGTGAATTGGATTAACTAAATTGGCCATAGTGTATGAGTGTGTGTGTGAATGTGAGAGTGTATGGGTGTTTCCCAGTACTGGGTTGTGGCTGGAAGGGCATCCGCTGCGTAAAACATATGCTGGAATAGTTGGCGGTTCCTTCCGCTGTGGCAACCCCTGATAATTAAGGGATTAAGCTGAAGGAAATTGAAATGAATGAATGAATGAATGCATTTTGGCACATACAATTGCAGTATGGGACCTTAACCTTCAAGATTAAAAAGATTGATAAAGGAACTTTTATTGACATCTTTAACAGTATGAAGTGATAAATTATCGTACACCATGGTAAAAATCTGCCAATACTTTTTCTGTTTTTTTGCAAACCTAATTCCTGACATATTATTTCTTACACAATATATTGTTTCAAAACTACTAAAATGTCAATAAAAGTTGAACTGCGCAGCTCAATTTTCAACATCAGAAGTCGACAGAGCAGAGACCAATAATGAAATTCATAACCAATAAACACACAGGAAAAAACAGTGAATCGCGAAAAACAAAACCTGTTTATTAACACTTTTTTCACACTGTGGTTTTGTGGTCCAGGGTCATAAATGTGCATTATAATTCATCAAATGAACACTTTCTGCTCTCACTGTAAAAAAATAGATGCTGGGTTCCACGCAATTTCTTCATGTTGTCCCAACACAAATCGATTAAGTTAACTTAATAGTTTTTACAAGTTTAAGCAAATTGAACATAAAAAAATTAAGTTGTCCCCAAAAAACACGTAATAATTGTGTTGTTTCAACTCATTTTAAATAAGTAGTTTGAACAAGCAGCAAAAAGTCATTTTTTGGAGAGCTAGACTGTTCTCCACAGCTCAACCTAAACCCACCACACTGAGAAAAAAAGTTTCATTGCAATTACTAAGAATTTTCAAGGTAAGTGATTGCAAAGAATTGATATGGGCTGAATTTAAACACATTAAATTTTGTAATGTTCAACTTAATTTGTTTGCTTAAATTCAACCCATATAAATAGTTTGCAACCACACTGAAAAAAATGATTCAGAGATGATTCCTTGGATTTACTCAATTGTTTTAAGTTAAGTGGTTGTAAACAATTTATTTGGGCTGAATTTAAACAAACACATTAAGTCGAACATTACTAAATTTAATGTGTTTGTTTAAATTCAGCCCATATAAATAGTTTGCAACAATTTTGCAGAAATCTTTTTTTTTCATTGCACTTACCTTTAAAAAACTGAGTAAATCCAATGAATATTTATTTTTACTGTACTTCTGTTCAGTCACATCTGATGCATGCATTTTGATGGAGCTTGACTTTTTTGGGGTTTTTTTTTCTTAATTTCAGTAGCTAACAAATTCATATTATAAAAATGTGCAAAAACTGTTATTTGCATTGTTTCAGAACTGTTTAAATGTCCAGTTTCTTGTCGCGATTAGATATATAAAAGGTTATGTACACTGAAATAAAGTGATTCATTTGATTTACTCAATTTTTTTAAGGCAAGTGGTTGCAAACAATTTATACGGGCTGTACTTAAACAAACACATTAAATTTAGTAAGCTTCAGCTTCAGCTTCATTTGTTTGTTTGAACTCAGCCCGTGTAAATAGTTTGCAACTACTTACCTTCAAAAAAAATTTGTTAATCCATTTTTTTTCAATGCACACAAATTTTCCTGGATGACCATTACTTTCTCTTGAATTCACTTTCATCCAGTCCTTTGCATCAGCAGAGCAGTCAACACTGTTTGTTTGGGTTTGTGGAACAAGTGTCTAGTCTGCTTGGCTTCACATGCGCTTTCCCAAAACATCCAGCACTACACCGGCAAAATGAACACACACAGAGCGAGAGAGAGAGAGAGAAAGAGAGAGAAAATATTTCCTCTTACCTGCAGAGCTGGAGCTGGTGCTGTTGGACAGTGTGGGTGGTTTGTGATGGTGTGCTGTGAGGATGTGCCTTGTAAAGAGGGTAAGGTGTGTTCCTGCATCCCTCCTCTCCTTTTCCTCCTCCTCCTCCTTCTTCCCCCTTTCTTTCCTTCTGTCCCGGCACGACAGGAAGACAGTGGCAGAGTTGGGGAACGCCTTTGTGAAAAGGGTTTGCTGGCTGCTGCCAAAATCATGAGCTCCTGCTGCTGCTGCTGCGGTGGAGCAGAAACACAGTAGCACACACAGAGGCAAACTACTGTTTGCTGCTCTATACTCACACACACACACACACACACACACACACACACACACACACACAGACAGACAGACAGACAGACAGACAGACAGACATATGGAGAGACACAGACAGACAACAGACAGACGGAGAAACAGACAGACAGATAGATAGACAACAGACAGACAAAGAACAGACTGATAGACAGACAGAAAAAAAGACAGAAATATAAACAACGGACTGATAGACAGACAGATGGAGAGATAGAAAGACAGACAGACGGATAGAAAGACGGACAGTCAGACAGAGAGATGATGGTGCGATAGACAAACAGACGAGAGAGAGAGAGAGAGAGAGAGAGAGAGAGAGAGAGAGAGAGAGAGAGAGAGAGAGAGAGAGAGAGAGAGACAGAGAGAGAGAGAGAGAGAGAGAGAGAGAGAGAGAGAGAGAGAGAGATGGACAGGCTGACAGACAGAGAGATAGACAGATGGAGAGACAGACAGATGACAGACAAACAGATGGAGTAATAGAAATATGGATGGACAGATAGAAAGACAGATAAACAATGAACAGATTGGCAGAAAAACAGCCAGGCAGACAGACAGATGGACAGACAGAAGGACAGATGAAGGCATAGAAAGACAGACAGATAGACAATGGAGAAATAGAATGATATACAGAGTGAAAGACATGCAGACAGACAGACAGATGGACAGAAAGACATAAAGATAGACTGATTGAAAGACAGACAGATAGATGACACAAAGATAGAAAGATGGACAGACTGATAGATTGACAGACAGAGAAAGAGACAGAAAGACAGAGGACAGACAGACGTAGAGATAGAAAGACGGATGGACAGACAGACAGAGAGTTAGAAAGATGGACAGATAGACAGACAATGAGATAGATAGAAAGACAGACAGGTATATAGACAGAAAGACAGAAGGAGAGATAGAAAGACGGATAGACAG
>CAIGQW010054063.1:570554-584997 GCA_903798125.1 Danio choprae | reverse complement strand
ATCCTTCTCCGTCTCGTCATGTTATCCTCCGCCCTCCGGGCGTTACAGCTGACCTGCCTTGGATCACCATCATGAAAACAAAACCAATTTAGACTTTGATTGACTCATATAAATTGACATTTTTGACGCTAAAATGTTTAAGCGTGATAAAAATAATAGATTTAAATAATATAAAAGCGATATTTTGACCTTGTAAAAATGTGTTAGTTTACACAATGCATAAAATCCAGAATTCAGAATGTCCTCGAATGGATTAAAAACTAACAAAAACAAAAAAATACTAAATACTAAAGAAGTCAAATTTTAAAATGTAAAAAACTATCAAATAAAAATATTAAATGTAAAAAAAAATATATATATATATATTCATCATTCATTCATTTTCTTTCAGTTAGTCCCTTTATTTCCAGTACTGGGAAACAGTATTATTCATTTATTCACTCATCACTCATTATTCACTCATTCACACTCATACACTACGGCCAATTTAGTTTATTCAATTCACCTATAGCGCATGTCTTTGGACTGTGGGGGAAACCAACTGTCAACTGACGCAGACAGAGCTCAAACCAGCGACTTTCTTGCTGTGAGGCGACAATGCTAACCACTGAGCCACCGTGCCGCCCATAAAATAAATATATAAAATAAAAATAATAAAAAGTTCAATTTCAAAATGCAAAATTGAAAATTAAAAAAATTAAATAAAGCAAATTAAATGTAGAAATAAACTACAATTTTAAAATATATAAAAATAATGAAATAAAACTAAATATAAATAAGAAAAATGTTAAATAAAAATGTTTAAAAATATATATGTATATATATATTATGGTATTAATTTAAAATTAGGCAAGGCAAGTTTATTTATATAGCACATTTCATACACAGTGGCAATTCAAAGTGCTTTACATAAACAGGAATAAAAGAGACAAGTATAAAAAATAAAAACAAATAATATAAAAACGTGTTAAAACAGGTTATAAAAGAATGAAAAAGAAAAAAAGAAAGACATAATAGTGTGATCTGTGGGACGTAGCACAGTGCTCATTCAGTAAAGGCACAGCTAAACAGATGTGTTTTAAGTCTGGATTTGAATGTACCTAATGTTGGAGCACGTCTGATCATTTCTGGAAGCCGATTCCAGCAGCGGGGGGCGCAGTAGCTGAAGGCGGAAATAAACCTGCTTTCCAAAACTAATAATACATGTTTAATGCATGTTTCTAATCCTCAAAGTGCCCATAGCCATTGAAGATTAACAGTAAATGAACACATTTTCAGTTTCAGTTTTTTTCAGACTAAACGTAAATTGACATTTTAGTTACTAAAATGTTTCAGTGTCATAAAATAATAGATATAAATTATATAAAACTAGTATTTTCAGCACATGAAATGTATTAATGTCACAATCCATCTACTAAGTTTATACCAAAATGTCATTAAATGGATTAAAAACGGACAAAAAAAAGTAAACAAGATCAGATTTCAACCGATTTTTGATTATAAAACTAATTTTATGTTCTGTGTCTTTCTTCTCTGACATTACCACACGTTTTTGAACCCTAGGCATTGTAAATGAACAGTAAATGAACACATTTTCAGTTTTGGGTAAACTATCCCTTTACGTTTTTTATACTAAATTAGAGTTAGGATTGTAAATGGACATTTTAGATCCTAAAATGTTTCAGCGTCATACAATAATTGATTTAAACGATATAAGAGCCACATGAAATGCGAGCACTACTAAGTGAGAATTTTCTCTTGGGTTTTTTCTTCCCTCGTTTAATCGACTCTATCAGTACATCTGGTCCAGGTCTACGCAAGAGTCTCTAACACAACATCTTAAGCCTACACCTTACCTTAACCGTTGGCATGTTTCTACCCTCAGAACCACATTCACGTCAAACACAGATCTGTAATGACGCATACAGGTGCTTTCACCAGGCCAATGTCAATAACCCTGAAGAGACAGCTGTTTCTATAGCCACTGCTGAGGATCGATTCGCCCATGAGAAATGTCTGAGACTCAAAACATGCCGCCGTCCAGATTGACCGGTTTAAGAAAAATACATGTCAAAGAATTCTCTGTGAGCCCAATGGTGCGTCAGGAATTGAAAAACACTTTGACTCAACATTAAATGTGGTCAATAGATCAAGAAGTTCACCATGAACGGCTTGAATTAAAGTATTAAAAGTACTTAATGTTTACTTTGCAAAATGCCATTATCAAAAGTTGCCATAGATTTAAAAAAATGTGTTAAAATATGTGTTGAGACTAAGAAGAACTCTAATGAGTAGTTTACGGCAGTAAAAAAATAAAAGATTATTTATTTGTTACTTTGAGGTTATGTTTACTTTTGAAATTAAACCTAACTCATTCAGATCAGTTTATAAACTCAGTAAATCCTTTACCAGAGACTCACTTCGAATGGTTCATTTGAATCTGAATCATTTAAATTTGTTTGGGGGGGGGGGGGCTTTATTTTCATTGGAGACTCACTCTAAACAGATAATTTGAATCAGTGAATTTATTCCTGGAGACTCACTTGGAAGAAATCCTTTGTTTGAATCTGCCAGTTTTTATTAAACTCACTCTGAATGGATCATTTGAATCAGTGAATGTATTACTGAAGACTCACTCTGAACAAATCATTAGAGTCTGAGAGTTGTTTACTGAAGACTCACTCTGAATGAATCATTTGAATCTGTGAGTTGTTTACTGGAGACTCACTCTGAATAAATCATTTGAATCTGTGAATTTATTACTGGAGACTCACTCTGAATGAATCATTTGAATCAATAAGTTTATTACTGGGAAAACTCACTTTGATCGGGTTGTTTACTGTATATCCACTCTGAATAGATCATTTGAATTGTTTATTGGAGACTCACTCTCTGAACAAAACATTTGAATCAGTGAGTTTATTACTGGATATTTCCTCTGAACGAATCATTTGAATCAGTGAGTTTATTACTGGATATTCCCTCTGAACGAATCATTTGAATCGGTGAGTTCATTACTGGAGACTCACTCTGAATGAATCATTTGAATCAGTGAGTTTATTACCGGAGACTCACTCTGAGCGGATCATTTGAATATGTGAATTTATTACTGGAGACACATTTGTAATGACGCATAGAAATGCATTAAAGAGACAGTTTCTATAGCCACTGCTGAGGATCAATTCACCCATAAGAAATGTCTGAGAATCAACACATCGCCATCCAGACTGACCAGTTTAAGAAAAATACATGTCAAAGAACTCTCTGTGAGCTCAATGGCGCGTCAGGAATCGGAAAACACTATGACTCAGCATTGAATGTGGTCAATAGATCGAGAAGTTCACCATAAATGGCTTCTTGACTTTTGTTGCAATCCCGAACATGTGTGACAGAAGCATGCCACATGTTTGCAGGACAGCTGCCGTACTGATGACAGTGCGCACACAGGCCACGGCGAGACATTTAAACTTTAAAGATCCTCCAGAGCAGCTTGTGTGAGAGTGTGTGAGAGTCAATCGCTCCTCAAAGGAGAGCTTTCAGATTCAAACCAGACAAGCTTTTAAGTCCATCCAAGTTCTCCAGAAATCCCGAGGCCTTTTCTTTGAGTCACAATGGGAGCGTTTATCGCCAAGATGTTGCTGCCCACTATTAGCAGTTTGGTGTTTGTGCCTGCAGCCAGCGTGGCTGCAAAGAGGGGCTTCCACATGGAAGCCATGGTCTATTTCTTCACAATGTTCTTCACCGCGGTAAGAGAATTGTGGCTTTATTAGATGTGTACTACAATGTAATAGACCTTTTTGTAAAATGTTTGAAGAAATAGTTTCTCTTTACAACTTGTGCATGTCTTTAAAATAAGTAAAGAATGCAGGGTTTCACACAATTCATTCATGTTGTCCCAACACAAATGTACTAAGTTAATTTAACAAATTGAAGTTGATTGAACATAAAACAATTAAGTTGTCCCACAAAATGTCAATAATTGTGTTGTCTCAGTTCAAGAAACAAACATTTTTTTGAGTGTACACTGTAAAAAATGCTGGGTTTAACATAATTCCTTCATGTTGTCCCAAAACAAATCAATTAATTTAACTTCATCATTTTTACACATTTAAGTGGATTCAACATAAATCAATTACTGTACGTTGTTCCAAAACAACCTAAGAATTGTGCTGCTTCAACTCATTTTAATTAAGTAGTTTGAACAAGCAGCAAAAGTCATTTTTTGAGTGTAGTTCTGTCATTATTTACTCATTGCCACTTGCTCCAAACCAGTTTTCTTTCTTCTGTTGAACACAAAGGAAAATATACTGAAGAATGTGAGGGGAAAATATTGCCAGTATAAATTTTTGTTCCTAATATAAATGTCAATTGCTTAGGAATTATTATGTTTTTTTGCGTTCAACAGAGGAAATAAATTTGTAAATGTTTAGAACCACTTGAGTGTGAGTAAATATTTCATTTTCATTTTTGGATGAACTGTTGCTTTAAGGGGCTGTTCAAACAGAACTTTGCACTGCGCTTAAAAATTCAAGATGCATCACAACAGAATGAAAAAAGATTTTGATGTGCTGTCTTAACAATATTGTTCATGTGCATGATGACATAAAAAAATCTGAAGTCAAAGGTGTCCGCATCAATTTACACAGAATAACAATTTATTTAAATGAAAAAATAACAGATTGAATTAGAACTGCACTAATGGACAACTTTTTATACAATCCACTCTATTATCAAGTCTTTAATTTCAATTAAAACTTCGATTTTGGTTCAAATTCATTGATTCAATAATATGTGTTTGTGAGTTGGTTACAGAAAAAACACACATGCAAAAAAATGTGAGGTCTTGAAACATTTTGATGTAAAAGAAAAATGTGATCAGATGTGTTTCAGTTGTGTGTTTTTTCTGTAAGGACTACGGTACAACACAGCAGAGATGCACGCGAGGTCTAGAGATGCCTTTTTAAGAATAAAATTCCATTTACCAATTTATCTTTCTCTAAATTTGCATCATGTCCAATATACTTTCCTATTCTATCAAAGACAAAAACTGCAAAAAGTACAAAAAAGCAACAACATCTGAGTGTATAATTATGATTTCCTGATAATTCCTTGTTTGGTTAGGGTTATTGCATGATTTCTATGTTTATCTATATGTATTAATGTTATCTATATTGTATTTACGATGTTATTTTCTGTCTGACCTAAGATGAACCTAATAAAGCAAAAAAAAAAACAACATCTTTACATAGAAAAATCAATAATATTTGACTTTTCCTGGGCAGCACGGTGGCTCAGTGGTTAGCACTGTTGCCTCACAGCATGAGGGTCGCTGATTCGATTCCTGGCTGGGCCAGTTGCATTTCTGTGTGGAGTTTGTATGTTCTCCCCATGTTGGCGTGGGTTTCCTCCGGGTGCTCCGGTTTCCCCCACAGTCCAAAGACATGCACTGTAGGTGAATTGGATAAACTAAATTGGCCATAGTGTATGAGTGTGTGTGTGTGAATGTGAGTGTATGGGTGTTTCCCATTACTGGGTTGCGGCTGGAAGGGCATCCGGTGTATAAAACATATGCCGGAATAGTTGGCGGTTCATTCCGCTGTGGCGACCCCTGATAAATAAGGGACTAAGCTGAAGAAAAATGAATGAATGAATTTTCCTGTGGCTCAAATAGTAAATCATAGATATGAGTTTACTTCCCAGCGAATGCAAGAACAGTTTTTTTTCAGCCCGCATGAATCTGCCTTTATTCCTAACGCATGACGAAGTTCCGTTTACAAAGCTCGACCTCCATTTGCTCAACTGTAGGGCCATAAAAAGGTCTACTTCATAAATTTCTCCAGACAAGAACATGGAAAGCTTTATCTAATCTGTTCTAGAGCCTTTTAAATTTACATTTTTGTCCTCAGCAGATACCTTTCTTTCAAGGGGGTTTATAGTGCTCATGTGTTTTCTCCATCTGTGCTCAGATTTACCATGCATGTGACGGTCCGGGCTTGTCCATTCTCTGTTTCATGAAGTATGACATTCTAGAGTACTTCAGCGTGTACGGGACAGCCATCTCCATGTGGGTCACGCTACTGGGTGAGCAAATAATAATAATCTCATCTAACTGTATACAAACTGTGAGGATTTCTCTGTAACACATGTTCACAGGTATACATTTGATGTCAGAATTATTATCCCTCCTGAATTATTTTTGTTTAGTGGAGCGAATATTACTTTCAGCACATTTCTAAACATAATAGTTTTAATAACTAATTTCTAATAACTGATTTCTTTTATCTTTGCCATGATGACAGTACATAATATTTGACTAGATATTTTTCAAGATACTAGTATTCAGCTTAAAGTGACATTTAAAGGCTTAACCACAGGTAACGGTAGGTTAATTAGGCAAGTCACTGTATAACAGTGGTTTGTTCTGTAGACAATCAAAATAAAATATTGCTTAAGGGGGCTAATAATATTGACCTTAAAATTTTTTGACCTTTTATTCAAGCCGAAAATAAAGCCGAAATAAAACAAATCAGACTTTCTCCAGAAGAAAGAATACTATAGGAAATACTGAGAAAAAAAAATCCTTGCTCTGTTAAACACCATTTGGGAAACATTTGAAAAGAAAAAAAAAAAAAATCACAGGAGGGCTAATAATTCTGTAAATCTATTAATAATAAAATACACGTGTCAAACAGAGTGATTCAAAATGTTATTTTTCACGAGCACGGTGACAGGTGTTTCTGTCTTGCATTCCACTTTGACGTGTCAAGAATATGCTTCCATTTGCAGCGCTTGGGGATTTCGATGAGCCCAAACGCTCTTCGCTCACCATGTTTGGGGTGTTGACCGCAGCTGTGAGGATCTACCAGGACCGACTGGGCTACGGCATCTACTCCGGCCCCATCGGGACAGCTGTCTTTATGATCACAGTCAAATGGGTGAGTTTGAGACACGTCAGATGGGTCCGATTCTTACAGTTAAGGAATTTGGTCATGTGAATGACGACACTATATCTGTGAGATGGTCAAAGTTGTCCGCATCAGTTTACACAGAATAAAATGTTTATGTTGTTAATGAAAAAATTACAGAGATTGAATGTGAACTGCAGTACATTGTAAAACATAAGATTTTACTTTAAAAAAGTGAGTAAACCCGTTGCTTGTAAAACAATTAGTTGCCTTTACTTTAAAAAGTGGGTAAACCCGTTGCTTTTGAATCTATTAGTTGCCTTTACTTTAAAGAGTGAGTAAATCCATTGCTTTTAAATCGATTAGTTGCCTTTACTTTAAAGAGTGGGTAAACCCGTTGCTTTTGAATTGATTAGTTGCCTTTACTTTAAATATTGAGTAAACCCGTTGGTTTTAAATCAAATAGGTGCCTTTACTTTAAAAAGTTTTTCAAGATACTAGTATTTAGCTTAAAGTGACATTTAAAGGCTTAATTAGGTTAATTAGGTAAGTTAGGGTAATTAGGCAAATCATTGTACAGTATAACTATGGTTTGTTCTGTAGACAATGGGAAAAAATATTGCTTGAGGGGGCTAATAATATTGACCTTAAAATGTTTTTTAAAAATTAAAAACTGCTTTTATTCTAGCAGTTTAAAACAAACCAGACTTTCTCCAGATAAAAAATATTATAGGAAGTACTGTGAAAAATTCCTTGCTCTGTTAAGTGAAGTTTATTTATAAACTAATTTCGAGAGGATCACATGCTTATGATTGCTGTGGCTGGTCTTGCATTATCCAATTCATGATTGACCAATCAGATGATTCCTAAGCCACTATAAACACCCTAAGTTTCATATCACAGCCATCTTCGTTTTGAAGATGCGTTTTGAAGACCCCTCGTTTTGAAGACCCCTACTCCTCCTGTCCTAGATGGGTGGCACGGTGGCCCAGTGGTTAGCACTGTTGCCTCACAGCAAGAACTGGTTCTAGTCCTTACCAAGCCAGCTGACGTTTCTGTGTGGAGTTTACACATTCTCCCCGTGCTCACGTGGGTTTCCACCGGGTTCCCCGGTTTTCTCCCACCATCCAAAAACATGCAACTTAAGTTAATTGACTAATCCATTTGGCATCATAGACATGCTCCTAGTAAGTAGTTATCTCAAGAGCGATCACTATCTGTTCATTAGCTACTACAGCAGGGGAGTTCTCGAGATCTACCTGAGCTCAAACTCCCCTCTCGCCTTGCAAACGGGAGGGAGCCCCGGGCTCGAGGATCTATGAGCTCTCTCCCAGGACAGCATGCCAAACAATCTTTATAATCAATCATCAGCTAAGTGTGAACTCTTGAAACATCATTTGGGAAATATTTTAAAAAATAAATAAATAAATTGACAGGAGGGCGAATAATTTTGACTTCAACTGTACATCTTCAAACGTGTCAAGATTAACGCAGATAAGAGCAAATCACCAAATGAGCTCAATGAGGAACTGTATTTTGTGCTCATGGCAACATGGAAACTCAGAATTTAATTATCTACCACAAACGCTTTTACAAGATTTTACAATATTGTTTTTTTGTCTTTGCTCCAGTTACAGAAAATGAAGGAAAAGAAAGGCCTTTATCCAGACAAAAGTGTTTACACTCAACAAGTGGGCCCAGGGTGCTGCTTCGGTGCACTTGCTTTGATGCTTCGCTTCTATTTTGAGGTAAAAATATGAACATGTGCAGCTACTGAGGGAACACATTACACAAGTTATTAGGAAAGCTTGTGGTAATGACTTGCCCGTTTACTCCCGCAGGAGTGGGACTATGCTTATGTCCACAGTTTCTACCACGTGTCTCTGGCCGTGTCCTTTATCCTGCTGCTGCCCAAGAAGAACCGTTATGCTGGGACAGGACGCAATGCAGCCAAACTCAACTGCTACACCCTCTGCTGCTGTGTATGATGCATCTTTTTATCTAGAGGTGAAAAGCCTCTTTAAGACAACAAACAGACTCAAAGTGAGCATTTAAAGGGATAGTTCACTCAAAAAGACCAATTTTGTCATTATTTACAGTACATCATTCACTCATGTTGTTCCAAATCTATATTCTTTGCTGGTGGCTCAGTTTTATACAATTAGAGCAAATGGTAATGATAGGCACAGTATGTCTTTTCGTCAATTCGATAACAAGTGGACAGTGTTAAAAATTGGAGTCAAAAAATGACCTTGTCCAATTTCGATCACATTAAGAGTTTGATTGGATCATTGATTCCCAACCCTGTTCCTGAAGGCTCACCAACAGTACACATTTTCAACCCCTCCCTAATCAAACACATCTGAATCAACTCCTTAGAACATTAGAAGAGACTTCAAAACCTGAAGTTAATGGGTCAGATAAGGGACACATCCAAAATATATACTGTTGGTGTGCCTCCAGAAGAGGGTAGGGAAACACTGGATTAGATAGAGCTAATAGACCACCTACACTCTGCATACTGGCCTAATTAATTATCAAAACACAGGCTCATTGTTCCTTTTCACATTAATGATATTTATAGGGACATATTATCAACGAATAAAAGATTATTTCCGGAACCAGAAATATTGTCAAAACATTTAATTCATTCATTTTCTTTTCGGCTTAGTCCCTTTATTAATCTGGGGTCGCCAAAGCGGAATAAACAACCAACTTATCCAGCATATGTTTTATGCAGCGTATGCCCTTCCAGCTGCAACCCATCACTGGGAAACATCCACACATACTCATACACACACATACACTACGGACAATTTAGCTTACCCAATTCACCTATAGCGCATGTCTTTGGACTTGTGGGGGAAAGCAGAGCACCCCAAGAGGAAACCCACACCAACACAGGGAGAACATGCAAACTCCACACAGAAATGCCAACTGACCCAGCAGATGCTCAAACCAGAGACCTTCTTGCTGTGAGGTGATCATGCTACCCACTGCGCCACTGTGAGGCCCCCAAAACATTTCATGTGAAGGAATTTTAAAAACATTTTCTTATTTCAGTGGTTCAACTTTAATGATACAAAGCTCCAAGAACTCTTTTGTGCACCAATAAAACTGTAAAAAAAAAACACTTTGTTCGCCTATATCTTTCACGTCAGGTCAGGGTGCACGGTTTTGGGAACTTTGACACTTGCGTGTTGCACTGCTGACTCTAATGACAAAGTGTTTTTTCCTTTTTTTGTGCACAGAAGTGTTCTTGGAGTTTCATATGACTATGGTTGAACCATTGAAATTTGAAAATGTTTTCATTTCCTTTTCTGGACTTTGATACGGTATCGCTGCTGTCTGTGGAGGATGACAAAGCTCTCAGATTTCATCTAAAATATCTGGTCCTACTTTATATTAGGTGGTCTTAACTAATATGTTCTTACACTGAAATTAACCATTTCATTCATTCATTTTCCTTCATCTTAGTCTCTTATTTATCAGAGGTCGCCACAGCGGAATGATCCACCAACTATTCCAGCATAGGTTTTATGCAGCGGATGCCCTTCTAGCCGCAACCCAGTTCTGGGAAACACCCATGCACTCTTGCATTTACATACACACTCATACACTACAGCCAGTTCATCCAATTCACCTGTACCGAATGTCTATGGACTATGGGGGAAACCGGAGCACCCGGAAGAAACCCACGCCAACACGGTAAAAATTTAGTACTTATGTTTGATTAAATGCCTACATGTAATTGCATCTGTAATTAATTTCTGTAGTTACATTTGTAATTACACTATTGACGTCCCTAACCCTACCCGTATCCCACCTCAAGAGCACCAGAAGTGTTCTGCAATACATTATGAACTCAGTAAGTACATTGTATTTACTTTTTTGATGCAAGTACATAAAAGTTAAGACCACCTAATATAAAGTGGGATCAAATTATAATTTGTGTTTGATGAACAAAGGTCTCAGGAAATTGGAACGACAAAAAGGTAAGCAATTAATAACAGAATTTACATTTTTGTGTGAACTAACCCTTTAAGTCACTTTTATGCTGATCCAAAAATACCTAACAGCCTTAGTTCTCATTCCATGCAATTGCACTTGAGCTACCAGTACATTCTTTCTTCAGAGAAGAAAAAAGTCATACAGGTTTGGAACAACATTAGGGTGATTAAATTATGACAGAAATGGCATTTTTGGGTGAATTCTACCTTTCGTTTTCCAGAGACTGTCCATCATGTTAATCATACTCCTTCTCTCAATGGCAGACTTCACAACCTCAGATGAAGGAAAAAGCACGGACTATCTGGACTACTCCTCAGAAACCCTGGATGCGGACCTGTGGTCCTGGCCTGCCGTTACACAAATCCCGGCCACGCACCATGTAATGCAAGAAACTGTGTCTGTTAACAGCACCCTGAAAGTGAGGACAGTTATACAACCTCCCAGCAGGCCAAGTATGCATTGGACAACTTATTCACAAGGACAGCACGATGCCCTGCTAGTGAAAATCACAGAAAATGCAGACTCGTAGCAAGATATTAATGGAGAAATGAAGACTGTCCACCTGAAAAGGAAACACCAAAGCTGGATTTGACTCCACAAATCCAGCTGGAAAGTTTATGAGTCACAAAAAATCAGCAGACGCATTATCTATCCAAAATGAATAAACTGTCTTTCAAAGGTTCCTCAGCAGGGACCACTTGTCTATGTCCGTTTTAAGAGGCCGTAAAAGAGGCAATTTAATTTCTTCATACTCATCTGTTTGTGCCAGACAGGTCAGACATCATCTGGGTACAACTAAACATTCAACTAAACCTTTAAAAAACAAGACAAGTGGATTGATATATATATATAGCGGTGGATGGAATTTTCAAGCAAATCTGTGGGTTTGAAAAGAATTTTATATGTAAATATATTTATTTATTGTATCATTTGATGTACTGTATCTATCTAATGTTTTTCAATTTTGAATAAATGTTTTTTAAGATTTATTGTCATTTGAACACACTGTGTACATTCAGGGGAAATTATTATTCAAGGAAAAACTTAAATTACAATGTTGAAGAAAGAAAACTCTTTTGGCTTTCTTCAAAACTTCTCAGACTTCAGTCCATTTGAGTCGGTCCATCTGCACGCTCCCAACACTCTCCAAAAATTACAAACACACATGGCATGTTTTAGACAAAACAGTCTCCCAGCAAACGTGAATGAAATTTTGGGTCGGCAAAGACTTCTTTGACTAGAAGCCAGGCCACCAGCTCCTGCGCCCAGAGAAAGGTGTTTTTGTCTGGGGGGGAAGCTGGCAGCTCGTGACTCTCCTGGCTGTCTGTCCTAATCTGCCAAAAAAGAGTAACCTTACACTTTTATTACACCAGCGTGAAGCACTTTTGGGCTTCTTTATGACCACTGTCTGTTTAAAACCACTTTGTTCGTGGTCTCGGCCCCCACACACACACTGTCTGAGGAAACTCCACCAAGCCCCACCGCCGCAAGTTTCATTCGAAAGCAAGCGTATCTAGACTGCTGTTTTTTTATTCACAGTCTGCCCTGGCATTCCTCCATTTCTCTGGCTCTCTTTTTGTTTTTGAGTTTATGCATTTAAATCAGAAAATTAACAATCTATTCTTTATATCACAGATGATTTCTTTGATGTCCAATGTCAAGCTTAATGTGCATCCTAAAAACTTTAACCATCCAGTAAATGACATTGACAGTATATAAATTTGCTAACTAAATAAAATAAATAAATAAATAAAACATGTAATAACATAACAATACACACAGACACACACACACTCACACAAACATACAGTATACATAATCGAATATTTTCCAAAGGATGTTTAACAGAGCAAGGAATTTTTCACAGTATTTCCTATAATATTTTTTCTTCTGGAGAAAGTCTTATTTGTTTTATTTCGGCTAGAATAAAAGCAGTTTTAGTTTTTTTAAAAAACATTTTAAGGTCCATATTATTAGCTCCCTTAAGCAATATTTGTTTTCGATTGTCTACAGAACAAACCACTGTTATACAATGATTTGCCTAATTACCCTAACTTGCCTAATTAAGCCTTTAAAGGTCACTTTAAGCTGAGTACAGTATCTTGAAAAATATCTAGTCAAATATTATGTACTGTCATCATGGCAAAGATAAAAGAAATCAGTTATTAGAAATGAGTTAGTAAAACTATTATGTTTAGAAATGTGTTAAAAAAAATCTTTCCGATAAAAATATACAGGAGGGATAATAATTATGGAGGCCTAATACTTCTGACTTCAACTGTAAATGTGTTAATAATTAGTATATGTTTTTGTCAACAACAAAAAAAGACAAGCTGGAAGTCTGGTGAAGATCCCCACACACTGAGTAAATGTGCTCTTCTTCAGTCTGCGTAACTAGACTGGACTTAACAATAAATGTCAGAAAATGACGTCCGATTATTCCATTGTTACGATGCCAAAAGCTCTCGGCCCCGTCTACTCTAGGGGCTCAAAACGTGTTTCACTATTAGCGAGGGAGTGTAAACGTCTGTGATAAAAGTCTGGGATCAGCTGCCAGTGGTGTTTTTATACGCTTCTCTCTCTCTCAGCTGTTTCCCCAGCTGCTGAACAGAAACAGCTGCTAAGAACAAAACAACTCGCAAAAATCGAACTCAATCGTACAACTTCAAATATCATACACACTGTAATTCATAAACTTCATATGTGTTTCTTTCATTTTGTGTCGACTTCAATATTTTGTTTTTCTCCACAAAGAAAGCCATACATTTTCAGAACTACATGATGGTTAGTAAATGATGATGTTGTGTTCTTTTTTGAGTGAACTAACCATTTATGTTTTCACCCCCCAAAAGTGTTATGGGAGTAATTGTTTTTACCCAGTCATCAACAATTGAGTCCGAAGCCCCCAAATTTCCTCCACACATATGGTCGCTGGGTCTGAGCGCTGGGGTCTTCACAAACAGGGCGGGTGGGGGCCAGACGGGGTCCGGCATAGTGCAAGGGCTGCTTCTGCTGCAGGACTCTTTTCACAGCTTGATTCAGCTGACACCATAAACAGAAGAGATTAATGTCACTATAGTTAACAGATTTAGCCTTTCCGAGAAAACACGCACATTTAACTGAGAATCATATTATAATGATTTGTTATTTATTTCACACATTCCAGCAATTGTTTTAAAAATGAAAAAATATATATACACTTTTTTATATTTGGGATCAACAGTTTTTGGATGAAATATAAACAGTGTGAGCTTCTATGATAATTCTTTTGATTTTGAACACTAATAATATAAGTGAAGCAAATTAATCCATGCTTCATAATAAACAGCCATCTCTAAATGAGCTAAGATTATTTAAAAAACTTTCTGTAGTACAAAATTAGTACATTGGAAAAATACCTTCAGGGTGAGGTAAATAAAATGTTGCTTTTTAGCAAAAAGTATGATATATTTTCAAATATTTATTGTTAATTTTCTTCAGTAAAACATAAACTTTTTTTTTCTGAATATATACTGAATATATAATAT
>CAIGQW010054063.1:475997-510554 GCA_903798125.1 Danio choprae | reverse complement strand
CTTCGTACAGTAAGTCCTTTTCTCTTATAAGCTCTGAGGATCATTTGTATTGTTTGTCACACTTTACAATGAGTTAAAGTCACTTAACATCCACATGAAAATAATACTACAGTAATGAATGGTAAATCTTATTCTAGTACTTTTGAATTATAGTAAAGTGTACTATGCTGTGTGTAGTATTTACAACACTTCACTCAAAAAATGACATTAGCTGTTTGTTCAAACTACTTATTTAAAATAAGCTGAAACAACACAATTCTCAAGGTTTTTTGGGCACAGATTAATTGTTTTATCTTTAATGTACTTAAATTTGTAAAAAACTAATGTTAACTTAATTTCTTCATGTTGTTACAACACAGGGTCTCACGGTGGCGCAGTGGGTAGCATGTTCGCCTCACAGCAAGAAGGTCGCTGGTTCGAGCCTCGGCTGGGTCAGCTGGGTCACACATTACTGTGTGGAGTTTGCATGTTCTCCCCAAGTTCGTGTGGGTTTCCTCCGGGTGCTCCGGTTTCCCCCACAAGTCCAAAGACATGCGGTACAGGTGAATTGGGTAAGCTAAAATTGTCCGTAGTGTATGTGTGTGAATGAGAGTCTGTGGATGTTTCCCAGTGATGGATTGCAGCTGGAAGGGCATCCGCTGCGTAAAACATATGCTGGATAAGTTGGCGATTCATTCCGCTGTGGCGACCCCAGATTAATAAAGGGACTAAGCCGAAATGAAAATGAATGAATGAATGTTACAACACAGATTGTGTGGAACCCAGCATTTTTACAGTGTCCAGCTACATATTTATACACATTTCTGCTTTTTCAAACTACTTATTTAAAATAAGCGGAAACAACACAATTCTTGGGATTTTTTTGAGGACAACTTAATTGTTTTATATTCAATCCACTTAAATTTATCAAACCAATTAACGTATTATTGATTTGTGTTGAGACAACATGAATGAATTGTGGGGAAGCCTGCAGTGTTTGTTAATTAACTCTACAGCGTACTGCAGGATTATCTAGTGAACTGATAAACTGCATTATACTTTGTATTTTGCTTCAACAAACGGTGGTGTATGGGTGAAACACTGCCTCAATGGTTAGCACTGTCACCTCACAGCAAGAAGGTCGCTGGTTCAAGTCCTGGCAGGGTCAGTTGGCGTTTCTGTGTGGAGTTTACATGGTTTTCCTGTGTTGAATTGAATAAACTAAATTGGTCGTAGTGTATGTGTGTGAATGAGTGTGTATGGATGTTTCCCAGTACTGGGTTGCAGCTGGAAGGGCATCCGCTGTGTAAAACATATGCTGGATAAGTTGGCGGTTCATTCCGCTGTGGCGACCCCTGATGAATAAAAGGACTAAGCCGAAGAAAAGTGAATGAATGAATGAAACGGTGGTGTATAATTGTTGTACAATATACCCCATAGTTGTAGAAAACTACAGTATTGGGTCATTTATTTGTTACTATAATTGTTGTATTACTATGGCAACTATAGAATTACCACAAAATATACATTCAAGTACTTTACTATAGTATGCTTGAAAAACACTACAGTATTTACTATACATTACTATAGTATTCTTTGATATGGGTGCATATACTAACATTAACTAAGAATGAAAAATACAGTATTTATTAATATAGTTGAATGTTATTAATTAAAACCCACATTTATGCTTGTAATATGCACTGTGAGTTTACATGAGCTAACAATGAACAACGTTGTTTTCATTTATAACGTTAACAAAGATGAATAAATACTGTAATAACTGTTTTGCTCGACTAATGGAGCCTTATTAGAAAGTGTTACCATAAATGGCTAAAGTACAATGAATGTATATGTTATTATTTTTTTGTAAAAACTAAATAGGGCGACACAGTTGCTCCGTGGTTAGCGCTGTCACCTCACAGCAAGAAGGTCACTGGTTCGAGTCCCGGCTGGGTAAAACATTTATTAATTTATACCCTAATGAATAAAGGGACTAAGCGGAAGAAAAATGAATTAATGAATGAACTAAATATTATTTAGGCCTATATATTATGTATTTTTCGGCGACGCGGTGGCGCAGTGGATAGCACAATTACCTCACAGCAAGAAGGTCGCTGGTTCGAGCCTCGGCTGGGTCAGTGGGCATTTCTGTGTGGAGTTTGCATGTTCTCCCCGTGTTGGTGTGGGTTTCCTCCGGGTGCTCCGGTTTCCCCCACAAGTCCAAAGACATGCAGTATAGGTGAATTGGGTAAGCTAAATTGGCCACAGTGTATGGATGTGTGTGGATGTTTCCCAGAGATGGGTTGCGGCTGGAAGGGCATCCGCTGCGTAAAACATATGCTGGATAAGTTGGCGGTTCATTCCGCTGTGGCGACCCCAGATTAATAAAGCGACTAAGCCAAAAAGAAAATGAATGAATGATGTATTTTTCTATATTGACCTATAAATTATGACTTGACTTGACTTCGAACAAACAGATCAAATTGATCCTTTTATTATTTTTAAATCTCCCTTTTTGCATAAAAAGTTGTATTTATAATTCTTTCTTTAATAATATTTTTTAAGAATGTGTTCAATAATATTTTATTTAATATTTTGTATTTTTAGTGGATTTTATATCTATGCTTGGTCTTCTGTAAAGAAGATACCTGGCAAATTACTGAAGTTAAATATAAGGTTTTAAAAGGTGAAATAAAGCTACATAAGTTTGTTTATAAGTGTGCATAAATACTATTTTCTTTTCGGCTTAGTCCCTTTATTAATCTGGGGTCGCCACAGCGGAATGAACCACCAACTTATCCAGCATATGTTTTACGCAGCGGATGCCCTTCTAGCTGCAACATACACACTCATTCACACATATACACTATGGACAATTTAGCTTACCCAATTCACCTGTATCACATGTCTTTGGACCTGTGGGGGAAACCGGAGCACCCGGAGAAAACCTACGCCAACACGGGGAGAACATGCAAACTCCACACAGAAATGCCAACTGACCCAGCTGAGGCTCGAACCAGTGACCTTCTTGCTAAGAGGCGATCATGCTACCCACTGCGCCACCGTGAGGCCCCACATGAATACTATATTTTTTACATTTTATGTGAAATATATAGTTTCTAAAACGAGGGCTTGAATATGAGACTCGTATCTAAAACAATAGCTTTCAGTAAGACAATGTTTGGGTGCAATATCCATTATATTTATATATAAATTACTTAACAATAAAAACCTTCATTTCAAAACTGCATGGTGTGATATCTTTGACTAATATTTAAATTAGTTTGATGATCTTAAACATTAAAGTGTGACAAACATGCAAAAAAATAAGAAATCAGTAACACTTTTTCACAAGACTGTACATATACATTTACAATTGTTGTATATATACAACAACAATCCTTACTAGATTTGAATTTAAGTTTAGTTTGTATAAAATTGTGCAAAGTTCCCATTCATCATCAGTTCAAACAGGTCAGAATATGCTGTTGATGTATTCATCAGATTGTTTGGTGTTTGGGTATGGATTTTGACATTTTGACGAATTGAAAAAAAGGAAAAATAAAGGACCTAGATGCACAGCATTAGTTTGAATATGCAGTGAAGCGTGTGTATAGCAAACACACTTTGCTTTCACCTAAAACCAAACCGAGAGGTCAAACAGAGAGCGTCGGTTTGAAGGTCAAGTCCACCATCCTTACTTTCACTTCCTTGCTATTATTTAACTAAGTCACTCAGCCAAAACAACATTTCCAAATGACCAAATACAAAATGCCGGAATAATCTAAAAAGGATCAGTGCTGGGAGGGTCTGGAGTTAATCATTGATTGCAATCTGATGAAGGTTATATAGCAAAGGGTCACTACTGCTACTCTCTCTTAACAAAAATGAAGGCTCTTTATTGGCATCGATGAAGAGTCCTTTAGTGAAAAATGTTCTTCTGCAGATCAGTTAAATATTCTTCACACTAAATGGCTAGTCCTTTTCACCCTTATTAAAATTCTTTATGAACCCACACATTCTAATCTGTATTTTTATAAAACATATACATTCATTCATTCATTTTCTTTTCGGCTTAGTCCCTTTATTAATCTGGGGTCGCCACAGCGGAATGAACCGCCAACTTATTCAGCATATGTTTTACACAGCGGATGCCCTTCCAGCTGCAACCCATCACTGGGAAACATCCATACACACTCATTCACACACATACACTATGGACAATTTGCTTACCCAATTCACCTATACCGCATGTCTTTGGACTTGTGGGGGAAACCGGAGCACCCGGAAGAAACCCACGCGAACACCGGGAGAACATGCAAACTCCACACAGAAACGCCAACTGACCCAGCCGAGGCTCGACCCAGCTACCTTCTTGCTGTGAGGTGATTGTGCTACCCACTGCGCCACCGTGCTGTTATATATAATATATTATGCCACATGTAATATACTACTTTTAATAACTTTACCCAATAGTTTATATGAAATTTGTTGTTGTTGTTTTTTTGCAAACATTTTACACCACAAAACAGGGAACATTCCACATCGCAAGGCATGTTTGCCATTAAAATAAATAAAATTAAGTAAAATTGTTACAACTGCAACAAGGAGCAAAGAGCAGTACAAAAGACCTACATCAAAAGGGAAAAAAACATTATAATAATAAATATTCTAAAAGTGAAGTAAAAAGAGCTTCAGACATTTTATTTTTGTTTCTGAAGTATTTGACGCTTTGAGCCACTTTCCCTACCTCAGAAAGAAAACACCTAAAGAGGGCCTGCATTTTGTCCATTTACAACAATGATTATGATATTTACCCATTAGTAAGTGTATATGAAACATATGTTTGTAAATATGTTTTTGCACACATTTGTTGTATACTTTCTAATATATATATATATATACATAATTGTTTTTAAATACATATATGTCACCTTGGACCACGAAACAAAAAAAAAGTAATAAAAAATATATGAGGGACTCACGGTGGTGCAGTGGGTAGCACGTTCGCCTTACAGCAAGAAGGTCGCTGGTTCGAGCCTTGGCTGGGTCAGTTGCCATTTCTGTGTGGAGTTTGCATGTTCACCCCGTGTTGGCGTGGGTTTCCTCCGGGTGCTCCGGTTTCCCCCACAAGTCCAAAGACGTGGTATAGGTGAATTGGGTAGGCTAAATTGTCTGTAGTGTATGAGTGTGAATGGGTGTGTATGGATGTTTCCCAGAGATGGGTTGCAGCTGGAAGGGCATCTGCTGCGTAAAACATATGCTGGATAAGTTGGCGGTTCATTCCGCTGTGGCGACCCCAGATTAATAAAGGGACTAAGCCGAAATGAAAATGAATGAATGAATGAATATATGAAACTGAAATTTATTGCCTACATCATCTGAAAGCTGAATAAATAATTTTGCATATTTGATATGACATTATTTGGCCGAAACACATTTATTTGAAAATCTTGAATCTGAGGGTTTGAAAAAAATGAAATATTGATAAAATCTCAATTGTAATGCACATCACTAATCAGAAATTATGTTTTGGTATATTTAGTATAGGAAATTGACAGAAAATCTTCATAGGACCTGATGTTTACTTAATACTCCAATGATTTTTGGCATAAAAGAAATCAAAATAATTTTAACCCATACAATGTGTTTTTGGCCAATTACCTGTGAGACATAAGACATAGGTTTTGTGGTCCAGGGTCACATAGACATTGTGTATGTGACTGTATGGCCAAAACCCAATGCAAAGGCCTATCTTGGAACCTTTATTATTAAGACTGAATAAACGGAAAGTACAGTTAAATCTAACAGCGTTTCTGGTTAGTTTTTAAGGGGGGTTATAAGCTAATTAGCTCAACCTATGCTCGCTGTCTATGTAGGCAGCGCTCCAGGAATTGAGACACCTCCACCGTGGCGTGTCAACTGCAGTAACCATAGGGCGCTACCTCCGTCTGAGACCACAGGAACACACAGACTATTTGCTTGGAAATAAAAGCTGCTCTTCATTTCTCTCTTTTCGGACGGGCAGACAAAACAACCGTCGTTTAAAGACAAACACAGATGTGGTTTGTTAAAGCATGACCTGCTCCTGGCTGTCGCGTCGGGTGAGTTAGCATGCGCGCTAGCTGTCACTCCAATGCTGATCCCGTCCATAACATATCCAACTGGTGGCTTGATTTAACGACATATATCGTCGACAGTGTGGTCGTTTCGAGCTAACACGGCACGCGTGATTGCGAAGTTCTTTTGGTCATGTTTTGTAAATAAAGAGCAAGTAACTAGCAGCAGCGCTTGCTAACGCGCAGTTAGCCGTCGGTCTAAACTTGACCCCAAACATCTTAGCAAGTCAAATGTTACGACAATTAACGGGATGGACAAACGATCGACCCTCATGTAAGTGAAACCGAGCCTTAAAACATTCGGAGTTAAAGCCCCAGATATGGATTGAATGACTGTTTGGCTCGGATATTTGAAGTTTCAAGTGCGTCGATGATCGAGCGAGTTGGCTAGCAGCAGCGCTCGCTAGCTCAGCAACCCCAAACAAGCAAGTAAGTGTTTGTCTTTCTAGCAGTTAATTTTCATATGCAAATGTCATTTCTTTTTTATATTTGGAATACTATGGCATGCCTGTTGCACCGTGGCATGTCATGCGCTAATGTTGTAGATTTGATTCAGTTCGTGCTGTCATGTATAATTGATCATTTTTATGTAACTGTACAGATAGTTTGGCACACGAACAATCTGTCTATTCTGATCGTTGAAAAATTAACCGAGTATTACATGATTCTGTAACCTGAAGGAAATGCCAGCCGCACTCTTTCCACCTTTATCATAATTCACATTCAGGTGTTACTTCAACTTATGGCGCGTTTGGAAAATAAGTCCGTTAAACTCAATTTTTACAGTCTTACTAATTAATGAAATTCGTGTAGCCACTGCTAAACCTTCTGTCACACTTTGTTGTGTTTAATATCCTGTGTTGGGAATGAAATTTTGATCCTTTTTTAATGAAATATTATTTCTTTGACAGGTAGGTATCATTTTAGGCATACCATCTTGAATATTGGTTATTTAATTTGATTGCAAATTCTTAATTTGTACATTTTAACATTGTTAAAATGTTAAAACTTGTGTCTGCTGTTTCATGGACCTGAGCTAATATCTATATTTTAAGTAACATTTATCAAGATAAAAAAAAACCTGTTATATATGTATTGCTCATAACTAATTTGTGTGTTAACATATGGTAAAAATTTCTTGACATATCTCTGTACTTCATTTTAATGTTTTAATTTAAATGTTTAAAGCTGATGTTGTCTCATTGAAAAACTATTTTATGCAGTCATATTTTATTTATAGTCTAAAAAAAGTATTCTTTGTTTAGTGTATTATGTTTATAAGGCAAGACACCACAGTTGAATAGGGTGGGAAAAAATAGGGTAAACTGTTTTACCATGCTTTCCCAATTTGATTAATCACAGTACATCAAGTCAAATGTTTTGTATAGCAAGCAAGTTTTTTTAAATGCTTTTTAAATACATAAATTATCCATCGTCTGATGAAATACACACTCATTTGCATAAATTATCTTAGATATCTGTATTACTTTTGACATACCAAGAGTTTTTATCACTCCGTAAATCAGAAACTGTGGTCTACAACCCCTCCAAAAATAAAGTAAATCATGTTTTATTAATGAAATATTAAGAAGAATATTGCATATTAACCATGCCCCTGGTAAAATCTTAGTATGAATAATTTAGGTCTCTAAAAATGTTAGTTTACATGCCTAACATAAGTTAAACCTTGTAAATCACTCACATGTGCAACCAAATTTTACACCGAAGCACCTAAATAATGTCTAGTTTTAGCAAACAGTCATATTTCACTTGCCAATGATTGAGTTTGAGGCGTAAAATAAGTTATATGTAAGATATATTTTCACTCATCTATTTTTGAACAGGCTTACAGACTTGTTTTGAGGCTCAAAAGCTGTTGACTGTGTCGGTCAATGCTAAAAATCCCCCCTGTGGTGATAATGGTCGAAAATTGCATGGCTTTCAAGAAGTTTCAGGCAATCATGTTCAAGAATAACTGTTGCATAAAGAGTCAAATGTTTCTTTCAAAGTTTGCATTTATATAAAAAGAAAACCTAATCTCAAAATTGACCAGTGCATAAAAAAAGTAATGGCGCACATGCAGTGTCTTTCTTAAGATTTAGATATTTTGCTTAACATTTTTTAAATATAGTAAGTCTGGATCTAAAATATAGTAAACCCATGACCCAAAAAAGACCATATGAATGTGACCTTTAATGTTGACAATGAATGAAGTTTGTTTTACTGAAAATCTTTATATGCATGTGTGTATTTTAAAAATAAGATCATGTTTTACTTACGATTTCAAGAATAATGCTAAATGTGTTTGTTTTTATGTAGCAAAAATAACAAATGTTGTCAATTTTACGGAAACATTACTGAAACTCCTTACACATTTGACTACATTTTTAAAAAAATGTTGTCAATTGTGTAAGGCGTTTTGGTAATGAGAGATCTCAATTAAAAGTATTAAGTAAAAAGGTTTAAATGAATTTAGACAAATGCGTTTCTAATATCTGCAAGGGGAAAAAGGTAATTTAAACACTTTTAAACCAGGTTTTCATGAGAGTCACCCATATATATATATATGTATGTATGTATGTATGTATGTATGTGTGTGTATATGTATATATGTATATGTATGTATGTATGTATGTATGTATATGTATGTGTGTGTATATGTATATGTGAAGAAAAAAACATATATGCAGTGTTTTTTTCTTCTCCAAAGTAACTCTTTTAAACCTTCGTCAGCTCAAATCAACCTTTTCATCTTAACCATAAAAGTTTTAAAATGGTCATGGTCGGAATAAAGCATGTGTTGTGTGGTTAGCTAGCAGAAAAGGTAATGTTTCATTAAAAAAAAATCTCCGCAGGAAGTCAAGCACACTCACTTCTGTTTTCTGCTGCAGATAATCACTACGTTCAATGTCTTTGCTCCTTCAGAGTTTCTGTTCTCTACATCTTTTTGTGCACTTCTAGAGTTAAAGTTGTTTTAACCTGATTTTTGTGAAGGTGCAAGTGTTTTTCAGGCTTTCAGTCCATTTGAAGATCTAACACTGTGCCAGAAAGCTGAAAAAAAGCTTCCTCTCAAACAACACGTCCAATTTCAAATATCATTTCACATCCTGTCTACAGAGATACCTTTATTTGATCAGTTTTTAATGGCAGTGTTGATGTTTAGTTCACTGCTCATGATATTTCAAAATCCTGTGTGTTAGATCAGTTCAGTAAGTTTGTCATAGAGAAAAGTTAGTAATGTTTTGTACTCTACGTAATCAGTTTTGTAAGGTGTCTGCGTGCGCAAATGCCTGCAAAGTCATTGCCTGATGGAGCAACAAGTCTGCTGATTACGCTTTCAGACATGGCCATTGACTTGTGCTGTGTGTACGTGAGATGTCTGTATATTGATCAAGTTCAGAAGATAGAGAAAAGACCACAAAGAGCATAATGAAGCCAAGCTCCAGTGATACTTGTTTGTAACTTTTACTATCCATGTACACTCATGTACACTGCTGCTTGTTCAAACTACTTGTTTAAAATGAGCTGAAGCAATGAACCAACACAATTCTTGAGGTTTTTTTTGGGGGGGGGTGGACAACTTAATTGTTTTATGTTCAATCTACTTAAATTTGTACAATTCCATTAGCTTAATCGATTTTTTTGTTGGGACAACATGAAGGAATTGTGTGAAACCCAGCATTTTTTACAGTGTACAAATTAGCGAATGTTATTCACTTAAAAAATGATTATTCAAAATTGTTATTCACTTGCTGCCTGTTCAAACTACTTATTTAAAATGAGCTGAAACAACACAGTTCTTGTGGGGTTTTTCTTTTGGGACAACTTAATTGTTTTATGTTCAATCCACTTCAATTTGTTAAGTTAACTTAATCGATTTGTGTTGGGACATCATGAACAGGGTGTCCGCTGGGCCTTAAAAAGTCTTTAAATGCCTTAAATTTCAAAAACAAAATTTTAGGCCTTAAGAAGTCTTAAATTCACTGAAATATTGTGTTGTAGTTCATAAATCATTTTAAAAAGATTTTAATTTTGCTTTGCAGTAAAGCTACTCAATCGGGCCGACATCCATCTAACGGCCAACAATACATCTCATTCATTTATTCATTTTCTTTCGACTTTAGGGTGATTTATACTTCTGCGTCGAGTGATTGGCGTGAACCGCGTAGCCATGCATTTATACTTCTGCATGCTATTTGTGTTGCTCTGCAATAACACTTCCGAAACACTAGCTGAACACGTTTACATTCCCATAACCAGATACAGATATACCTCCACCTGCTGGCAACAGGAAGTGACATAATTTACAGTGTAACAAACTCCTCCTACAAATTTTATCACATCGAATCCATGTTCCATTACTTTAGTCCAAAGGCCTTTGTGATGTTAAATTGTGAAGATCTAGAGTTTTCGCCGAGGGGCGTGTCCGTGGCAGACTGAGAACGTGCAATGCTTCGTCATGGAGGAGGAAGCACTTATAACTCAACCAAACAATATCTGATCTGCCTGAAAATGCACAGGTTCGATGAGATTCCTCTCCTGAAGACATCTACGTGCCAATGTTGAGTATCAGTCATAGTGCCACCTGCTGACGGAAGGAAGTATGGCATAAATTGGTGATTTTCTCAGGTCTTTTAATATATATCGGCTTAAATTATTATTGTCCGCTGTTCTCTGTCATTCTGAGGCCACCGGGTGGCGGTGAGCTCGGGTGCGAGGTCCCTTTCATCGCTGCTTTCAGCTTTTAATTTTTTATGTTTCTCTGTGTCGAGTTTCTCCGTGGGTGTTTTGTTTTTTCCTGAACGCAACCTTAATGTACAAGAAGCTCAAACGCGCTCATTCAGAGGTAGGAACCGGTGGACGTGCAACAACTTTAATCATAAGGTAAACACAAAACAAAAGTTTCCATCTGGAGCTCCTTCACCAGACTTGACACTTGTAAACACTCACTCTATCGAGCTTGCGGCTCTCAGCACTGCCCACTCTTGTCACATCTGCCAAGCCGACCAATCACAGAGCTTGCACTATGCGCCGTTGTGACATGTAGTTACATTTTTTTGAGAGGTGCACGTTGACGTCAGCCACAGCGAGGGGGTCTGCGACCGCACAAAGGTTTTTCCGGAGCATATATGTGCATTTGACGCAGAAGTATAAATCAGCCTTTAGTCCCTTTATTCATCAAGGGTCGCCACAGCGGAATGAACCACCCAATACATCTCAATAAAATCTTATTTTTTATATTTAGTTTTTTTTTTAATTGCAAAAAGATACAATTCACAGCATCTGTTAGACAGTTATAATGCAAATTCTCCATTAAATTTCCTAGTCAGGGAAGGAAAACTAAAAACAATTACACGATTACTCATGATAATAGAAAAAATCCTTATTGTTTTACCCTGTATAAGTCTAAAATTTATTTCTTAATGGTCTTAAAAGGGTCTTTAAAAAGTCTTAAATTTGACTTGATGAAACCTACAGAAACCCTGATGAAGGAATTAGGTGGATTATTCAGTGTTGAGAGATCATAAGCTTCACTGTAAAAAATGCTGGGTTCCACACAAGCGGCAACATCCCGCTCTCCCTCATGAAGCCAATACGGAAGTAACTGAAACTGCAATTCATCGTCTCACCTTTGGGGGCTCCAGGAAGTCCAGATGTTCACTGACTGCAATGCTAAATTGGCCAATTTTACGGCTGATAAAAACATGTTTACAGCCTGGTAAAAAAGATGGTTTTGGTGCATATAGCTAATATTACCCTTCATGACATCTGTGAGGGGGGGTGAATTTTTTTTTTTAATATAACCTTTTCGTTTATTTTAAGCTTTATTAAGTCCGCATAATTAAGGGCCTGGCCACTTGAGTGACAGCTAGGTCACGCTGGTCGCCATCATGCCATTCTGGCTGATTAGCCGCTAAACTCGGCATATACATCGTATTTTTGTTTTGTTTTATGTGGCTTTACACAGTCAACTGCCTTTGGAATTATTTCCTACAATTATCAGATGGTGAGTGAAATTATATACTTATATACCATATCTATACATGTGTTTGTTTTACTCAAAACATCGTTTATAATTTTCTTTAGACCTGTAATGCACTCTAGAATCTGACAGATTGATTAGCTGTAGGCTATAGAACAGTCATCTGAAACGTTGTCATTCAGTGTTATGCCCGGATTTCATAAACAGCCTTGCATTTACTAACACAGACTATATTTAAAGTATTTGGAAGTAATTTGCTTTTGTCTCCTGTAGAAAAATGTCATAAGAACAATGCTTAGTGGCTCAAAGTATTACAACAGTGTTTTTAAAAGACTAAACACTTTATTGATATAGTACACAACCAAGCACATGTGGTCAAAACACAAACGAGTCGCAGTTAATGAAGTATTAAGCGTTTCTCTCAAAGAAAACCCTGTCTAAGCAAAATGTCAGCAGGCGTCTGTAGGTCCGCTCCCGCTCTGCCACTTTGCCCTTGTTTGGTATCCTCCAGTTGGTGCAATGACACGCGAACAAAATGGCTGTGGTTGGCCACGCCTATATGTAGCTTCATTTGCGCTCTTCAGAAACCTATAGGTGACGTCACGGATACTACGTTCATATATTTTACAGTCTATGGTTCCACACAAATCCTTCAAGTTGTTCCAACACAAATAGATTAATTTAGCTTGATTTGTTTTGTTTTTTTGTTGGTGTTTAACAAGACCATAGTAGTATACAATATAACATAGGAAAAATTAAAGACTGTCTTAGTTTTCTGATTTTCCCACTATTCCCTCAAAATAAAATAAATAAAATGTATGAACTATAAACAAACATGTCCTCTGAGGAAAAATAATAATAATAATAATAATTGAGCAGGTTTACAATAAAAATAGAAAAATAATAAAAATTAAACAAATTTTAAAAAGGAAAAAAAAATAGAAAAATAGTTTGCGTTAAGGAGTCAATATTTCCTCTTTCCAATTATTTACTGTGTATTAGAGCTGATATCAACTGAACAGGGTAAGCCTTTGATATAGTCTAAAACAGGATTCCAGGCCTTTTGATTTGAGAGATCCTGCAAGTAAACATCTTAATTTCTCAAGTTTTATGCAGCTAAAGAATTCTCGGATCCACATGTCCTGTGATGAAATAATTACCTGTTTCCGTTTGATAAGAGTGGCTCGTCTAGCCAAAAGAGTAGAAAAAGCAATAACCTGGCGAGATGCAACAGTCAAGTCAACTTTCTGAAATGCCAAAAAGGGCTGTCAAGGGGTTAGGGTCTAGATTTATGTTAATAGCTTCATTAAGTGTATCAAAAACACTGGACCAGAAATTTGTCAATTGAGGGCAACTCCAGAACATATGTAGATGGTTAGCAGGAGACTGCTTACAGCGGTGACAGACATCACCTGGCTAGCTTGATTGTTTTTACAAATTCAAGTTGATTGAACTCAAGAATTGTGTTGATTCAGCAAATTTTAAATAAGTAATTAATTTTTCTGTTTTAGTTTATTTGGGTGTGACAGGCTTTGAGTAATACTGTTGTTTTAGTCAAGACAAGTGTTATTGAAAGATTCGCCATGCCTGGTTTCGCTGACATCATGAAGCCCTTTTATTTTTCTTCTACCTTCCATGTACAACTGTGTTGTTGCGGTGCCTTCATCCCACAGAGGATTCCTAAATATAGAAAGGTCACGAGGGGAATCTGAATGCCTGTGACTGTGCAAACAATATGACTCAGTTATTATAATAAATAAACACAATCAAGGTTCATGTGCAGTGCAATAGCACAATCCGGCTTTCACGTTGATTGAGAGCGGTTTAGGTTAAAGTAAACTTTGTCAGAATCTTTCAAACTATGATCAATTGGTCAAGCCTTGTATTGCGCTGTGAAAAAAAAACTCTAGGGCCAGTTTAGTTGAAAGAATGACATTTCATTTTCTTGGAGGAAATTTCATAATCTTCTGTTGGCCTTTGTGTACTTGGTTTTTTTTTTCTTTTTTTTGTTGCCATAGCAGACAGCAGTAATGACGTCAGCCCCAGTGTCTTACTATAATATTGCAGCTTCTCGTATGCTCGTATGCTGCAACTATTCACAAATCCCAGTCTTTGCCTTTTTTACACTTGTTCTTGGTCCTTTTGTTAAAACCATCAACCCCATAAACACTTTTTAGCTGATGAATTTGATTTTAAAGGAATACTCCTTTTTTTTTTTGCCCAAGTCGCCTACAAGTTGAAAAGGTTCTTCAATCCATTCAGGCAAACTGCAGGTCTGGTGGGAGCACTTTTAGCATAGCGTAGCATAAATCATTGAATCTGATTAGACCATTAGCATCTCACTCAAAAATACAAAAAAAAATAAAAAAAAATAATTATTTCGCAATTTTAATCATTTTCCTATTTAAATTTTGTCTCTTTTATTGTTACATCATGTACTAAGACTGACGTAAAATGAAATGAAAAGCAATTTTTTTTTTCTAGATTGATATACAACTATACTCTTGTTCTGGCATAATAAGCAAGGAACTTTGCTGCTGTGCCATGTTCTGTTACCTAGTACAATATATATATCGTTTTAGCATCGACATCGCAGTGTGTGCATCGCAATAGTCACATCGCAAGATGTGCAATGTTAAGTCTGAATTATAGTTGACCAAGACCTACAGAACACATGTGGTTTGTAGAGTCACTGCTTAGTTGAAAGAACTATAATAGAGTAGTGTTATCAAAAATATCAAATTCGGTACCAATTGGTACTGAAATCTTAAAAACGTCCAATTCTCGCTAACATTTGAGCACGTTCTTAAACAGTGCAGATTAGCCATCACATGCTAAACAGATATGACTGTGATTGGCTGTGAAGGTCATGATCCGGAATGTGATTGGCCATGAAGGACTAGTTCACCACTGTTCATAGAGTGTAAACACAGGGACACTGGAGCGCCCCTATCTTTCTATATTCCAGTATCGTGACAACAAGTGAGTTTATCATTTGCGTGTGTTTTTAGGCCTATGACGGAGCATTTCAGGAGAGTTTAAAATATTTGGGCACAAAAAAAATGATGTTTGGAGGTATAACGGAGATTAATTTCATTTAATTATTTTAATAATACAAATGTTTTTTCTTACTTGTCTTGTTTCTAGTCCAAATATCTACATTTCAAAGCGAAAACAAGATTATTTTCCTTACCCCGTTGGCAGATAATTTAGCTTGTTTGAAGGAAAAACTCTTAATTTTGATTTATTTTTTCTGAAGTTGAAAACAAAACAGTATTTTTAGATATGTCGACTAGAAACAAGACAAAGCAAAGCAAAAGTAAATTGTCAAACATTAAATTGCCACATAAAATTGTCAAATAGATAGAATAAATAGATATTAGCTATTTAAAAACAAATTGTGAAACTGTATTCGAATCGCAATATTTATCACAAAAAATAAAATATCGCAATATCAGATTCTTCCAATATCATGCAGCCCTACTAGTAACCTAGCAAGGGACACAGTGCCTGCTGCAAACATGGCATGGCAGCAAATTCCCTTGATTATTCCAAACCCCAGAGACCTTCGTTCATCTTCATTACACACATTGAGATATTTTTAACAAAATGGGTGCCCACGCTTTATCAAACAGGATGTCACACATGAGCATCCGGGTTGTACGTCAGCAGTGCAACAGAAAGCTCTCAGATTTAATCTAAAATATCATAATTTGAAGATGAACAAAGGAAGTCTGGGTTAATTATATCAACTAAATTTCACACAGAAAAGAAAGTATTATTAATTATCTCACCCTCACCTCAGGCCATTCATGATGTACCTTACTTTTTGTATTCAGTAGAACATTAAAGGCCATGCAGAATCCATGGTCTATGTTTTTCTTGAATTTGCTGGAGAAGCCACTGTTGGCCTTTTTTCTTATATATTAAACTTGCACCTCAGATCTAACTCAATGAATGTGTCATGGCTTTTGGAGGCTCGAGACCGCTCTTTTGGGCTCTCAAGACAGTTCTGGAAGGTATAATACTGAAACACTTTTCATGACAGACTTTGGCTAAGAGGTTTTTAAAAGAATTAAAACAACATTAGGGGGAAACCGGAGCACCCGGAGGAAACCCACGCCAACACGGGGAGAACATGCAAACTCCACACAGAAATGCCAACTGACCCAGCCGAGGCTCGAACCAGCGACCTTCTTGCTGTGAGGCGAACGTGCTATCCACTGCGCCACCGTGAGGCCTCCTTATGGTATATTCACATTTTTTTATTACAAACGTTTATACTTCTTTGTTGTAAACTGTGCATATAATGGATGGAAACATAGCCGTTGTTTGACATTTACAACCAGCAGACAGTAGTTTATATGATCTCTTATCCTCTCTGTGAGCGATACCTGTAACCAGTGTGAGTTCCTGGTTGTAAAATCATAGCGTTGTATTGGAAGTTATTTGATTGCTATTTCTGGAATGATAATGGCTCTCCAGCTAATACTTGCTTTTGATATTCTTGACAAACATATAGCAAAACTAATCAAATGCACTGAAAATGTGCACAGGAATTCACAGAATTGTCGCTTTGGTTTGTATCATGGCTCTGTGGTCACAGTTTTTGGTTTGATTTGGTTTACATGGTTTAAATAAACCCTATTGTGACACTTAAATGCCATTTAGAAATGCCATAAAATACATGGTATTATAATCTACTTTTTACAGTACTTAAAAAACAAAGTTATTCTTAAGGCCATGTATTCATAAAACATTAAACAACGACATAACTTTATATTAGAAATACATTATTTTAATAAATGACATGGCCTATAGGAAATTCTGATACAGCAAGAGGGAAAATGTTGTCATTTAGGCAGCTGAATGTTTTGCTCTGGAATATTTAAAGTGATAAAACCTGAAGCGTTTGAAGAGTTTGTAGCATTAGCTGTGTGCTAGCCACTGTAAAGTAGACAGAGAAAGTTAATATAGTTAAACCGTCATGTGACAGAATAGACTGTGGTGAGCTTTAACCATAGTAACACACCAACAAACTGCTTCAGGGGCCATTTACCTATCGCATCTTTTACGCGCACAATTTCATTATATCAAATGGAGACGTGCGGCTAGTGCGTGCAAATATGTGTGCACTCTTAGAAATAAAGGTAAAACCTGTCAGTGGGGCAGTACCCTTTTAAAAGGTACACTTTTGTACCTATCAGGTCCACAATTTGACCCTAAAGGTACAAATTACTTACTTGCTCCCAGAGCCATTTATATCGAAGCTGATCTTTAGCCGCACCGTATTGGGGTTTCGTAACATATCGTTTTTATGAGGTGAGTTGTTAGCCGCTCAACCTCCAATCTGGACGACCAGGACATACACTATGGACAATTTAGCTTACCCAATTCACCTACAGCACATGTCTTTGGTCTTTGTGGGCGAAACCAGAGCACTCGGAGAAAACCCACGCGAACACGGGGAGAACATGCAAACTCCACACAGAAATACCGACTGACCCAGCCGGGACTCGAACCAGCAACCTTCCTGCTGTGAGGCGACAGCTCTACCCACTGCACCACCGTGTCTACAAATTAGTACCTAAATAATACAAATATGTACCTTTTTGTACAAAAGTGTGCCTTTTAAGGTATAAATGTAGACCCGTTGGGTACTAAAGTGTACCTTTTGAAAAGGTACCATCTCAGTGACATGTTTTGTACCTTTATTTCTAAGAGTGTGCATATTAATGTGCATGCACTGAGTGCTCCAGCCAGCAGGTATCCATGAGATATACACACATTCCAGTCAGATACTGCAAGCAAACACTTACTTCCCTTGTCAAATTATTAAAAAAAATAAAATAAAAAAATGTGAACCGCAATATACACGCATACTGAACTGTGACGAGAAAACTGAATGGGTTTTTTTCCCATCCCTAGTTATTTAGAAAGGTGAATAAAAAAATGCATTGGCACATAACATTTTTGAATGGTGCCATTGTCAGATACAGATGTGGCTTTGACAACAGGATATATTTTGAATTAATCCTTCTTACGAAGCATCAGGATATAAATTCAGGTCAAGGCGCATCCAAAACACAAATCTCCCATTCAAGCGCAACAAATCCCAAAGGTGCTCTATTGGGATGAGTTCTGGTGACTGTAGAGGCCATTTGAGTTTAGTACTGTATACTTACTTTTGTATTAAAGTGACTAGTTTAAAATGAGCTGAGCTTTGTGAAATGATGCATCATCCTATACTGTTAGTAACCATCACAAGTTAAATCATTGACAATATTAAGGTCAACTTTGGCTTTTAAATGATGCTTTGCGATGATTCAGTTCTTTTGGGTTTACGTCAAATTCTGACTCTACCATCTAAATCAGAACTCATCTGACCACCAAACAACCTTATTTTCTGTCTTCTGTTGTTCAGTTTGGTTGAGGCTGTGTGAGTTTTAGCCTCAGTTTGCTGTTCTTATCAGACATATGGGCATCAGCGTTGTCTTCTCGTTCTGTAGCTCATCTGCTTCAAGGTTTGATGTATTGTGTGTTCACAGATGCTGTTTTGCTGTAACGACTGCTTATATGAAGTACTCATTTCTGTCAACAGAATAATTTCGCTCATTCTCTGACCTCTAGCATCAACATGGCATCATTACTTTATTTACTTTTGATTGTGCACACAAAATTCTTTTACATAAGTGAATATGCCGCCTCCTGATGTGATTGTACTCATGACAGGTGCTGTTTGGTAGTTTGGTCATTCATTTGGTCAGCTATTAAACATTGACAGGGAAACAGTTTGAATTTCTGTTTAGTAAAAAATGTTGGTTAGACACTAAACTCATACACTAGTCTACATGGTTGAGTGTATAAGTGTATAGTCTGTCATTTGGGATGCAAGTATGATTGTTATTCAGTTTTGGATGAAAAAAACATCATTGCGCCTGTAGCAGCCATGGAAATTCCTTGATTATTACTCTGGAATGAGAGAATAGTTCCTAGCCATATCGGCCTCGAAAATAGCAACTTTTCATTTCCTGATGGTCATACACGATGTAACTGCAGAATAGTCAAGTTTTAAATAACTAAAAAATTTTTGAGAGACTTGCTAATGGTCTAAACTGATTCAATGATTTATGCTAAGCTAAGCTAGAAGTGATCCTGCCAGATTGCATTCAATAATGGTAAAACTGTTTAACTCTGTTAGTGTAGGGGAGCTGTAAAATAAGCCTATTTGCAAATTAGTGAAGTGTTTCTTTAAATCACTTTTCTTTCCTTTTCTGATGCTCTGTTTGAACGTCAGTTGAGTATCCTAGCCACATCTGGATTCCCCCTTTTTTTTTTTTTTGGAAGTTATAACCAGTCAGTATACTGTATGCATGCGTATATACATACATATACTGTATATCCATTCCATACATGTATACATATATAAAAAAACAACAAAAATAAACCATATTCCATGCCAAACATATTCTCTTAATGATGCATAACCTCCATAATTATGTGAATGTTCAAATAGGAATAATTATTTTGTGGTAGAGGAGAAAGTCAGCCATTTACTCCACTTATTGTCAAATATCTGTTTGCAGTGCATTTCCTCAACTTCTGCTATTATTTAGAACTATTCGTCTTTTAGTTGCTGCGTCTTCTTTATAACATTTTCAGTGTCACATCTATCTTCCTAAATGCACTGAGTTGCTGCCGTATTATTGGCTGGTTCCGATAATTATCTTAAGATTTTCTGTTTACCGTAGGATTAATAGTCTGTTAATTTCCTTGTATAGTCGTACACTTGTTGATTGATTTACTTGTATTCTCCTCCACCAGGTGAATGTTGCTGTTCTATTTCTCTTCTCTTGAGTCTCTGTGATGGACATGGAGACAGCTGTCTGTGAGCCTCATTATCAGAACGGTGACGTCCACCATGAGCAACTTTGCCCAAAGCAGCCCACCGTTCTCAAGATCCACCTGTACCACAGCAGCCAGAGTGACGCCGACTGCAGCCCGATCTGTTACCCGCCGGGAGAGTACATCGCAGAACAGCTCATCGTCCATGCTGCCAAGGAGAGCGGTCAGTCATGCATGATAGAAAATGCAGAATTCGTAAAGTAGACAAGAATTACAGTCAAGCCAAAAATTATTCTGGCAACTTTATTACTGTTTATTTGCTAGAATGGTTATAAAATATAACAATGGCTGTATCCGAAATCGCTCCCTATACCCTTAAATAGTGCATATACAGTGGTTAGACAATGAAACTGAAACGCTATGAAGGTTTAATTAGCAGATTAATAGCACAGTTTTGCTTAAAATATTGCAATGGACACAACATTATGGGTGACAGAGGATGACCAATACACACAGCAATACTTGTGAAAGAGTGGTTTGATGAACATGAAAGTGAACATTTCCCATGGCCTGCACAGTCCCTTGGGCCACTGTGCAGGACTTGTATCTGTCATTCCCATGACAAATTGATGCTGTATTGGCCTACAAAAGGATGCCCTAAATTAAACTAATGAACTATTGTGGTCTAAAACCAGGTGTTTCATTGTGCAATCCATATAATTCTTTTTTTTTTTTTTTTTTTAAGGGAGCAACCATTTCTAGGGGAGTTCGAAGCCATAGTGGCTGTTCTTAAGTGCAAATAATCAATCCCACAATGCACCACAATAACAAGTGTACAACCTATAAATATGCTGCATCCCTTCCAGTGCAGTCTGTGCTCAAATTCACTAACTTGTTTTCATTCACTTTTTCAAGTGGACTAATGTAGGCAACAGTGAATGAGGGGAATAGGAAAAGCGATTTCGGATCAAGCGATTTCTGTTCAAGCATTGCCCAGATTCTTTGCAATAAATTCCTTCCATGGCATTTTTGTCCAAAGGCGACGTGACCGTGACAAACGTTTTGCGTCAAGACAATTTATTAGTTGCTTGGTGTCTGAATTGGTATTTGTGCACCGAGTGCCCCGTCCACTGTGAAATTTCGTTTTGTCCAAATTGTGACGCTCACGGCTGTATATTAAAGACACACATTTTTCCGTTTAAGTGTGAACAGAACTAGGGCTTGTTACTGAAAACGTGTTGCTCTCTGCATGGTTAGAACACAGTGATAAAATGAATTAAAGGTTGGTATGTTCTTAGGCCTGGATATGACAAAAATCTCACCATATAATTCATCTCATATTCTGATAACGATATAGTAGCATTTCTGTAAATTCAGTCAATTAATAGTTTAAATACAGTTAAAGTCAGAATTATTAGCCCTCCTGAATTATTAGCCCCCAATTTCTGTTTAACGGAAAGAAGAATTTTTTTTCCACACGTTTCTAAATGTAATAGTTATAATGACTAATTTCTAATAACTGATTTCTTTTATCTTTGCCGTGATGACAGCACATAATATTTTACTAGATATATTTTCAAGATACTAGTAGCTTAAAATGACATTTAATAGCTTAACTGGGTTAATTAGGCAAGTTAGGGTAATAAGGGAAGTCATTGTATAACGATGGTTTGTTATGTAGAAAATCAAAAACAAATGACTTAAGGGGCTAATAATATTGAGCTTAAAATGTATGTAAAAAATTTAAAACTGGACTTTCTCCAGAAGAAAAAATATTATTGGAAATACTGTGAAAAATTCCTTAATGTTAAACATCATTTAAGAAATATTTGAAAAAAGAAAAAAAAAATTCACAGAAGGGCTTATGATTTTGACTTGCACTGTATATTGAGGACATTTTTCCACATGCAGTAGTTTGTATGTGTTGGAAATTTGTGATTTCGGTCTCTATCCGGGTCACGGCACCCATTTGTTTTAAATCTGTGACTTCACTCTCTATCTGGGTCACGGCACCAAATTGTTGGAAATCTGTGATTTCAATCTCTATCTGGGTCACGGCAATAAATTGTTGAAAATCTGTGATTTCAGTCTCTGTCTGGGTCACGGCACCAAATAGTTGGAAATGTGTGATTTCAGTCTCTGTCTGGGTCACGGCACCAATTTGTTGGAAATGTGTGATTTTATTCTCTTTCTGGGTCACGGCACCAATTTTTTTGGAAATTTGGGATTTTCATCTAAATCTGGGTTACGGTACCAAATTGTTGGAAATTTGTTATCTCAGTCTATATCTGGGTCACGGCACCAAATTGTAGGAAATTGCAGAACCCAAACCAGGAAACTCGTTTCATACAGAATTCTTTATTGAGAATGTGTTGCTTGTTCTTTTTTTTAAACCGAAGAATATAATTTTTCAGTTCTACATGTATTATTGCTACTTTGGAACTAAATTATATACACATTTATTCCCACGTATGTTTTTAAAGGGAAAGTATTAACTGGAATAAAAACAAAACAAAATAACCATCCAGGGGGAAATAAGTTGGTTGTTTTGTTTCATTTTGATGAATCGCCCAGCTCTATTTATTCTCGCCCGTATATACCCATCATCATCATCATTGTGTTGTACGTATGAGGAAAAGATGTATTTTCTTTTGTTATCATACTTGCCGAGAGTATTGTGTAAACAGTTCGTTATTGGGGGCAGGTTAGAGATTCTCACATCAATCAAGTTCAGTATTGATGCCTTATATAATGCAAGATCCTGTCAGTCCACCTGTGTTTACTGTTAAATAAAGATAAACATCAGCCCAGGAGCCATCAGCTCGTCTCCAAACAGGTATTGGTGACAGACGTATGATGGCATTTCAAGGCATTTCACAGTTTTTTAGTTTTTTTTTTGTCAGACTTCCTTCATAGCCTTTTAACAGCTAAACATGGTGGTAATATTGATTTGACTGTTCTCACTTGACATGCATTTCCGGCATAAAGCTGTACGATTATAGAGGGTATAGAGGATCTTGAGGGTATGTTTGCATATGGTTTAAAAATGAGATGTTACATTTTACTGTCCACATTAAATTTAATATGTGATTGCATACACAGTGCTCAACATATATGAGTACACCCTTCACAAATCTCTCGTTTAGATTGATATTTTCTAAGGAAGCTTTACAATATTATATTTTTGCATATACATTAGATTAGTCAGTACTGAAGTCAAATCTGGAGCAAATCTAATTAAATAACTCATGAAAACGGTCCAAAATTAATACACCCAAATTTATATGTTAGGGAAAAATATTAAATAACAATTTTTAAAAGAGCAAAATTTAAGAAAAACAAAAAATGTATAAAATCTTGTTGAAATTTTGTAGTTTGTAGTTTGTTTTCCCATATTTTTCATACATTTAATTGTATAATCTTTCTATTTCTAAAGATGTTTGGTGACAAATATTATTTTAATAAATTATATCAGTTTAATGAGTCTGTTTTGTTCAAATGCACCACAATATATGACCTATATTCAGAGAAAAATTGATTAAAATATTCATTTTCAAAATAGGGTGTACTCATTTATGTTGAGCACTGTACTTAGAAAACAGGAATCGCAAGTAAAGTGTAAGTAAATGTAAAGATATGGCTAAAAGAATTCAAATGTTATTTTAGCATAACCGATATATTTGTGAAAAAAATGAAGCATGTTAATTCGGTTTAATGCTTAATAATGTTTGTGTTCATAGTCAATTTTATTATATTTTAATTGATTATGAACTTGGGTTAAAATATAAAAAGTTATTAAGTAGTGATTTGCACTGATTAAGTAGTTTATAAAATGTAAATGTCAATAAATGATTTGTTGTTCTAAATATTCCTGACAAGATTTGGTATACAAGTACTGTTACACTCAAACATGCATAATAGTGGTGCAATGGATCACAAATCTCACGGTTCACGTCACACTATGGGTTTTTTTAGTCACGGATCGGACCATATTTCGGATCACTAAAAAAGGGGAGGAGACTAATGTAATTTGCTTTCCATTTATTACAAAAACAGCACTGCAAGAAATGAATGCAGGCTAAACAAGTAGTGACAGAAAACATCTAAGAGACCCACCACATCCCGAATAACCTACCACAGCCTCTTCCTTCATCATTATATTTTACAGGAAAGCCTAAATGCTTTCATACATGTGTTTTGAATGACACGTGAGGCGATCTCTCTGCGATCGTTACAAATTTAGGATTAATCTAAAGAAATTATTAATCCGTAGGTCATATGCGTTTCGAACCGTGGGTTGTGATCCGTACGAATCACGGATTAACCATGATCCGTTACACCCCTAATGCATTATAATAATGTTTTTTTTTCTCAGATAAAGCTGTTTTACGCTTTTTTTTTTGTTGTTTTGATATTTGAAAACACGTTTTCATCTTCAACCTATAAATATTAAATTCACATTTTATGTCACATACGCAGTCATTCACAGTTGGGTTGGACTATATATTGTTTCAGCATCAACATCGCAATGTGCGAATCTGCAATAGTAACATCGCAGGATCTGAGGGTCTCAAGTTGGGATTTCGCGCAGTTGAAACATACTTGATGTATGGATTCACTGTAAAATTTAACTAAAGTTAACCAACATGTTTATCATTTGCATTTGTTTTTAAGGCCTGTGAGCATTACCAAGCAAAACATTCAGGCAAGAAATTATAACGCTTGTAATTTTAAGAAAGTATTTACCAAATACTCTACATGTATTTATACAATGTATAGACTATACAGTGATATTTTACATTTGTTTATCGTTATTTTGCCTGCTAGACTCCCAGAAGACCATACAATTCTGTGCATTTCATTTGCATCTTTGCTCCACTTATATTTCATGCAGATGCACTAAACGACAAAATCATTCCAGTCAATCTAAAATTATGAATTATTTTCAAATAGAGCCATTCATTTTATCTGGTGAAAGTATACTCAATATCGCAATATGTATTGCAGAAAAATAAAATATGGCAATGTCAGTTTTTCCAATATCTTGCAGCCTTCGCTTACATAACCGCCCGTTACCTTAAAAAGACAAAGATATTATCAATAAGAATCTAAATTATGGAGAAAAATAAGAACACAGTAAGAAGACAGACAGTCTTAGATATGGAAATATAAGCTATAGCTATAGAAAATAAGACCAGATATAAAATATTTAAATCTTTAGATATACTACAAAACTATATAACGACGTTTTGCGTGCGTGTGTGTATATATATATATGTATGTGTGTATATATATATGTATATATATATATGTATGTGTATATATATATGTATATATATATATATATATATGTATGTGTATATATATATGTGCGTACGTATGTATGCAAGTATGTATGTATATATATGTATGTATATATGCATGTATATATTAAAAATGACTTGTATCTGAGAATTTATGTAATTAAAATCACAATAATATTATAAAATATTATTGCAACTGAAAAAAAACCCACACACATTTTAAGTCGTACTTTATTCCCTTTATGATAATGCAAAATTTTTAGCATTTTCAGTCACATGTGAAAATCATTATGATGTACTGATTCGTTCAGTAAGCTATTTTTCATAATTAATAATGCTGGAAACAGTTGTGTTATACTTTTAACAAAAACTATAACACATATTTTCAGGATTCTTTGATGAATATGAATTGTAGCATTTATTTGAAATGTTAAATGTCACTTGTAATCAATTTAATCTTTCTAAGCTGAACATAAGTACAGAATAGTAAAGTCCGTTTTCACTTAACCCATTTCTAGTTAACGTGCATGTGTTCAAAAAATTTAACATGTATTGTTGCTTTTTGTGTTTGCAGGAGTGTCACCAGTATACTGCAGCCTCTTCGGGCTCTACAGAGAACATGAAGCCGTCTGGCTATCACCCAATCACGTCCTCCATTTAGATGAAACCGCCAATGAGAGTTTGCTATTTAGACTTAGGTAATGCACCTTTCACTTAAAGGAATAGTTCGCCCACAAAAATGTGTGCAAATTTAGCATTGATTCACCTTGAAGTGCTTTATGAGTTATTTTGTTCTGTTTTAAGAGTCAGTTCACCCCCCAAAAATGTTGTATTTATGCACCCACTCATGTGATTTTAAAATTATATGACTTTCTCTATTCTGTTCAACACAAAAGAAGTATTTTGAAGAAAGCTGAAAACCTGTAATCATTGACTTGCATAATAGGAAAAACACGAGAGATATCTTGAAGAAAGCTGGAAACCTGTAACCATTGACTTCCATAGTATGTGTTTTTCCTATTATGCAAGTCAATGATTACAGGTTTCCAGCTTTCTTCAAGATATCTCTCAAGTCAAATAGGTTTTAAACAAGTGGAGGGTGAGTCAATGATGACAAATTTTTAACACAAAAGAAGATATTTTAAAGTCAGTAGCTGTGTTTCCATCCATCTCTTTTTATCCCCATGTTCATTCATTCATTTTCTTTCAGCTTAGTCCCTTTATTTATCAGGGGTCGCCACAGCGGAATGAACCGCCAACTTATTCAGCATGTGTTTTACGCAGCGGATGCCCTTCCAGCTGCAACCCGGTACTGGGAAACATCCATACACACTCATTCACACATACACTATGGCCAATTTAGTTTATTCAATTCACCTATAGCGCATGTGTTCGGACTGTGGGGGAAACCGGACCACCCGGAGGAAACCCACGCCAGCACGGGGAGAACATGCAAACTTCACACAGAAATGCCAACGTACCCAGCCGGGGCTCGGACCAGCGACCTTCTTGCTGTGAGGCTACAGTGCTTACCACTGAGCCACCATGTCGCCCCTTTATTCCAAAGTTATCGCATAAAAATGCTTAATGGAAATGACAAGATGCGCATCAATTAAAAATATTTGCATAAATAATTGATTATTTGAAAGCTACAGTGGAAACACGTTCACTGGATAGTTTCCAGTATGCAAAAGTAATTTATGAAATAAGAAAAAAGGCACACAGTGGCTTTTCCTACTGCAGCAAATTCCATTTTTATTTTTGATATTTGGTGCCAGTTCATCAGGAAGTGACGATTTTGTTCTCATTGGATGAAAACGGTAACGATAAAACATATTGGCAAATGTTTTATCTGATATTTCAGTTTTACACAAGTCTAATAATTTGCATCTTTTGATGAAACACAGCTAGTAGTTACCTGTTTCAAGCATTCCTCGAAAATTCTGCATTTGTGTTCATTTGAAGAAAGACACTCATAAGGGTTTGGAACATTAAATTATGACTAAAGAATTTTCATTTTGACGACATGATGGCGCAGTGGGTAGCGTTGTCGTCTTAAAGCAAGAAAGTCGCTGGTTCGGGCCCCGGCTGGGTCAGTTGGCATTACTGTGTAGAGTTTGCATGTTCTCCCTGTGTTGGCGTGGGTTTCCTCCGGGTGCTCTGGTTTCCCCCACAGTCCAAACACATGCGCTATAGGTGAATTGAATAAACTAAATTGTCCGTAGTGTATGCGTGTGTGAATGAGTGTGTATTGGTGTTTCCCAGTAATGTGTTGCATCTGGAACGGCATTCGCTGTGTAAAACATATGCTGGATAAGTTGGCGGTTCATTCCTCTGTGGCGATCCCTGATGAATAAAGGGACTCAGCCGAAGCAAATGAATGAATGAATCTTCATTTTCATTTTGTGTCAACTTTACCTGTAATTAAACTGGTTTGTTATATTCATCAGTATTTTTATGCTGCATTTTACACTCTCTTGCTGCTTGTTCAAAATACTTATATAAAATAAGTGGAAATAACACAATTCTCAACTTTTTCTAGGACAACTTGATTGTTTTATGTTCAATCTACTTAAATTTGTACTTTAATCAATTTGTGTTGGGACAACCTAAAGGAATTGTGTAGAACCCAGCAACTAATGTTGTATTTCCTGTCAGGTACTATTTTCCTGGCTGGTACAGTTGTGGGACGTCCCGGGCGTACCGCTATGGAGTGACTAAGGGATCCGAGAGTCCAGTCCTGGACGACTATGTTATGTCTTACCTATTTGCTCAGGTGAGAAAATGAATTTTAATTGTGAATCAAGCATCTGTGCTGTCAGTGGATAAAGAATCGCCATAGCAACTGTGTATTAGTTCCGCCTCACTTGGCCTGAAATGTGAGCATATCTTGCGTAATTGACCACATCCATATATAATTGAATTTTGCAGTTTGGCCTAGATTATCTTCTTCAGAGAACAGACAGTCTTGGTTTTTGCGTTTTCCAGTGTGGAAATGGGAATTACAGCACTGTATATCTCCACGGATAAAAAGCCCCTATTTACTAAATCAGTGATAAATAAAGGAAACTCATGCTGGCCACTGTCTGACTCTACTGAGTGGGTTGTTTTTGTGACACCGGTTTATCTTCCACCAACAGCGCGGTATGCGATGACTGTCACAGAGGTGTTTTTTTTTTTAATACCAAACTTGCGTAGTGTGTTTTAATTAAAATTATAGCCCGTTTTGTTTAAATGGAATGAAAATAAAATGCTTAACAGCAATCTGATAAATCACTGGCATGTGTGACTACATTTCAACACAAGGGTTAGCCATTGCTAGGCCCACACGGAATCTGTGTGCGCAGATTTCCACAGATTTTTAGCCCATCATTGAGTCTATTTATTTACTTGTGTAAATGTATATTTATTCAGTTTTTAAATTTATTTCAGTAATAATATTGACTAATATGAAAATGTTCAAATGATTTATCTACAATACAGTTTGTGAAGTAATATTTTCTGTCTTTTAGTAGATGTTACAGTGTTTCCCACACATAGACTTTACTTGAGTGCGCCGCCCAGGTATATTAACGACTGCCCAAGGATATTTTGTGACACTTTATTATTTTTTTTTACTATTATTATCATCCTTGTATCCGCACAAGATAACCAAACGGGTAGCGCAGTGGCTCAGTGGTTAGTCGCCTCACAGCAAGAAGGTCGCTGGTTTGAGCCCCTGCTGGGTCAGTTGGCGTTTCTCTGAGGAGTTTGCATGTTCTCCCTGTGTTGGTGTGGGTTTCTTCCGGGTGCTCCAGTTTCCTCCACAGTCCAAAGACATGCGCTATAGATGAATTGAATTAGCTAAATTGTCCGTAGTGTATGTGTGTTGGTGGTTCATTCCGCTGTGGCGACCCCTTATAAATAAAGGGACTAAACCGAAGGAGATTGAATGAAGATAACCAAACATCCACGATCGATTAACCAGTGGAAAATCTTCTCTCACACTACATGTTTCGTACCGATTTTCTGTGTGCGCAAGAACCGTCAACACTCCCGCAGATGTCTCATGTGCTCTGCATCGATTCACAGATACGCGCCTTTTTTGACACCTAACAGTGTGTCCGGCTGAGGTTTGTAAATATCCTAAAATGTCCGGGATTCGACTTTTGCTTTCACTTTCTAAATTTGTCGTTAATTGTATGCGTTTTTGCATTACCTTTTCATTTAAACCTACTTTTTCTCTTGGCTTGACAGCTTCATACTTTAATCTAAACGACTCAGAAAAACATTATACTCTGAGCGAACGAAATGCCATCTAAACTGGCTGCAAAATAAATGTACACCATAAGAAATGGTTAATCAGATATAACCAGAGATATTGTCTGCTTTTATTCCTTTTTTTTCTGTCATTTCTCATTTGCAGTATTTTATTAATTTGATGATGTTAATATATTACACATTTTATACATGTATTAAATGCTTTGGCAATGCTGTACAAAATATCATGTCAATAAAGTAACTTGAACTTGAGAGAGAAAGAGAGCAACTTTTACCAGTGGGTTCACATGGCTCCTGAATAGCATACAAGTAAGAGAAATGCTATATTTCTTTTTTTATTTCAAACTTTAACCTATTGAAAAGAAAAAGTGTATAACACTGTCCTAATAAATGAAAAATATTGTTAAAAATCACATTATTTTTTGTTTGTCGCATGTAGTTAACTATTTATGTGCCATGGGTAAAAGGTGTGTTTCAATACGGCTACCACCGCAAGTATATTTCAAACCTGTGGGAAGCACTGTTATATGAGAGACTTGGTTTGTTTACCAAATAAGTGGATCTAATCGGATTTGCATTGTAAACATTAAATAAAAGTTAAAAAGGTATTATTTTTTTATTTCATATATTAAGTTTTTAGTTGTGATACTCCCAAAATCATTCCACAGATTTTTTTTTTACAAAGTCCGTGCAGAAATAGCAAAAAATGTCTGCAGGTTCTGCCTGGCCCTAGCCATTGCTAATAAATTGATCAATTTCTGGCTAAAAAAAATCAGTATAGTACTGTTAATTTCACTTGGCTGTGCTTGAACACTCTTAATGAGGTCTAATGAGTTTAGTTTTAGTCTTCACAGCGCAGTGTTTCATCTGTATTGATGGATGCGCAGTGTATTCTGATAGACCTTGACTGAAGTGTGTAGGCGCTGGGCTGAGAGTGTTCTGTATTTTCACGTAGGCAAATAAAAAGCAGCAAAGTCTTAATAACCTGCATTCTCAATGTGACTGAGTTCATTTGGAACTCTTCGACCTTTTAAGAACAAGCAGAATATGTTCCTTTAGTAGCTGGCGGAACTAATATGCATGCTGCAATCTTATTGGCTGGCAGATATGTGTTATCATGCTCATTTTGATCTGAGCTAAAGTAGGCAAACATGGTGAATAATCATTACTATTTATTAGATCCTAGCATGTTTAGTAGTAGTAGTAGTAGTTAGTAGTAGTAGTAGAAGCAGCAGCGTAGCCCACAATATATCGATATCGCAATATGCGTCTGCAATAGTCACATCGCAAGATATGCAATGTTTAGTTAGGGTTATAGATGACCAGAAACCCCAGGTCAAATTACAAAAGATTTGTGTAGACCCAGCAGAATTGAGCTGTAATAGTGAAAGTTTATCACCTGCGTGTGTTTTTTAGAGCCGTGACTGAGCATTTCAAGAGAGTTTATGCACTAAGAGCGTTTTAGTAGTGCATAAAGAAGTAAAAAGATGAATTTTATTTATAAAGATGAATTAATTATTTATGTGGTGAAGTTGCTCTCTCCAGGATGCTGTTGCTCTCTCCAGAAAACTATAAAGCACGGTTTATTTCACTTTAACATTTGCTCCATTGTGTTTATTTATCACTGTAGTTTGTTTATTAATCTTGGGTCACCACAGCCGAATGACCCGCCAACTTATCTAGCATATGTTTTACACAGCGGATGCCCTTCCAGCTGCAACCCATCACTGGGAAACATCCATACACACTCATTCACACACATTCACTACGGACAATTTAGCTTACCCAATTCACCTATACTGCATGTCTTTGGAATTGTGGGGGAAACCGGAGCACCTGGAGGACACCCACGCAAACTCCACACAGAAATGCCAACTGACCCAGCCGAGGCTCGAACCAGCGACCTTCTTGCTGTGAGGCGATTGTGCTACCCACTGCGTCATCGTGCTGCCCTAGTTTGTTTATTATATATGTATATAATAAATTACATTGTATCACCATGCATCTGGTGAAATAATATAGCAATATATATCGCAGAGAAAAAAATATTGCAATGTAAAGTATTTCCAATATTGTGCAGCCCTAATTAGTAGGAATGCCGCAATACTTTTTCTAACGAAGGGCCTAAAACCAAACTTGATTGAGGGTGGTTGGCCAAAAGTAAATATACCAAACTGTATTACGTTAAAAATCATTCCATGTGCTTGAACACAGAGAAAGTTGTGCCCATATTAAGAATCCAAATCAACCCAGAGTTTTTTTTTTTCTGTCTGTTTGAGTGTTTATCACGTTGTATATACATTGTAATTTCAGAATCAGTTCTGCATTTTCATACTATTAACTCCCGAAACTTTGCAGTGTTTTCTTAGCAACATATAAATAAAACCGTTCCTCAAATAATTAAGTATAAATACAAAAAAAAACCTGCATTTTGTTCCCTTCATGATGAACAAAGTCCAGTTCAGCTGCGAGTCAGGCTTACTGAACCCTTCCTGATAAAAAAAAAAAACATCTGTACTGCACATTTAATCACTTATTTATGTTTGTGCTTTGTTTTGTACTTTGTTGGTTTGCTACAAATGGATTTGTGAACTCTGGCTTAGCAGATTCTGATTCATTTAAAAAAAATAATCACATTTCTGTCATCATTTATTTATAATTCACTTGTTTCAAAGCTATTTGAGTTTCTTTCCTTCTGTTGAACACAAATAAGATCTTCTGAAGAATGTTAGAAATGGACATGGACTTCAAATTATATCACGATACTGTCTGGTATTTATTGCGATAACCAGATTATTGACAATAATTCATAAGTATTCACAGAGAGACAAAAAAAGACCTGCATCCTTAGAGAAAAGTATTCATTTTCCAAAAATATGCATATGTTTTTTTTATATTTAACAAAAAAAACGTCTTCAACGTTGCTTTTGGATGTCCATTATCGCGTCAAGCTCAACCATATTTAAATACCCTGAAGCTGCAGGTCAAGCTTTTTTATCATATTAAGTACACAATCAGAAATTGTGCTTTGCTGGATGGACCGTGAGCAGAGTTTAAGACACATACTGTTTCATTCATACTGTACGCTAGAGAGCGCCCTTGCACGTAATCTTCATTCTCCACATATCCGTTGCTGAAGACGTCGTCAGTTACAGTCAGCTATCACTGAGGATACAGATGATTGAAACTGATAAACTGATCAAACATGAAGACAATATAGATTGATATATTGTGGCTATCGAGGGTATATTATAAGCATAGAGCATAATGCTAATTGACCTAGCGTTTATCACGTAAATAGTACCAGATAGAATAGTATGATTTATTCTTATTTCTGTGACATTAAACCATGTCTGGTCACAACTGATGTTATGAAGTGAACGTATGTCAGTAAACTGCTTACAAAACTGTACACACTGTAATAACCTATTATAGGTTTTATTGTTATTATATATATATATATATATATAAGTCCTTTTTTTATCATGGAACTGGAAAGAATTTTTAGGTATATTGCAAATGATAATATATCGCCCATCTCTAGTGAGAAACTGGTAGCCATTGACTTACAATAGTAAAATAAAAAATCCTATGGAAGTCAATGGCCACCAGTTACCAACATTCTTCAAATTATCTTTGTGTTCAACAGAAAAATGAAGTTCATAAATGTTTGGAACAAGTGAAGTTGATTTTAATTTTGGGGTGATCTCTTTAAACTCCTCTGATTGGCCATTGCCCTCATGCACTCAACAGACTTGTCTGTGATTGGCTGTAATGCTCAGTTCTACAAAATACATTGAAAACCAAATGTTCAGTGTTATTATGTGGTACTGCAACACTAACCAACACAGTTGAGTAATTTTAATCAACCAATACCCATAAATTTAAACAAAAAATTATGTGTAACCAATACAAAACTCTCATAGGACACTCTTGAAAACGAAATTCCAAATCTCAAGACGTTTTCCTGGTAAAATAAAGGTTTAAATCATTAAAAAACTGATAAATCTCTGCTTTTGACTGCAAAACACTTGAACAGAGTTACGTTCTTACTATATCAGTCGAAAAATTCCAAATATTCTTCAATGTGTTTGTTCAAGAGTTGTTGTTTTTTTTGATATTTTTGTACAGTCATAGCCTGAAGTTACATTCTTACCGTATCGGTTGAGCAATGAACACATTTTCTTGAATTTAGGTTACTGTCACTGTGGCCCGATTTGTTCGCTGATCCAAATATATCCTGTTTTAGCTGAAGCATGGAGTCAGACGACCATCATGTTGAGTTCAGCTGGGGAGAGCCGAGGCTTATGGGGGTTTAAAATTAAGCTGTGATGTGTTTGGAGGTGACCTCTTTCTGACCTCATTGGATTATATGGGTTTATGTCCTGTAAAAGTGCAAGTCTGACAGAGACGGGAGTCGTTTCTAAGTGCGTTGCTGAGGCAGCAGTGCGGTATTGTCATGTGTGCACGTGTCTTTCAATCTGCAGCTGCTTTGTTTGTGGTTTATGGTTTCAATATGTATGCTTGCTTTCAGATTTGCTGTGGTTTTTTTCCACTCAAAACTTTGTTGTAAATGACCAATAACAATACAATGTTATTGGCTTCAAGTCATTACTACTAGTGGACTGTATGTCGCTACACATCAGACTGGTTGCCAAATATCATGTAAAAAATGAGTCAAGTCCCATATACCCAAAATTTAACCAAGCAACAGTAAGTATTTCTCTGAATAGTCATTGTGATCTTCTGCCTTGAGTTCGAGTGACATTTTTATAAAAGCAGGAGTGGATATGATGAGATTTATGTTAGCCAATCACAACAGTGGACATTTACTTTTGATTCTGTCAGAGGCAACGTCCAGATACAATGAGTGTTTTCCAGAGAAAGCGAAAATTAAGATGGAAAATTCTTTATTTTTTTTTGTACATATACTGATATTACTATACCATTTTTGGTGCAAAATGTCTTTTAACAAAAATATAAAGAATATAAAAATGTGTGAAAATACGTTTCCTGACATGCTTTTTAACTGCTGACAGTCATTTTCACTCTTAATTTTTTTCTT
>CAIGQW010054063.1:448992-460415 GCA_903798125.1 Danio choprae | reverse complement strand
GTAATTAGGCAAATCATTGTATAACAGTGGTTTGTTCTGTAGACAATCGAAAACAAATATTGCTTAAGGGAGCTAATAATATGGACCTTAAAATGTTTTTTAAAAAAACTAAAACTGCTTTTATTCTAGCCGAAATAAAACAAATAAGACTTTCTCCAGAAGAAAAAATATTATAGGAAATACTGTGAAAAATTCCTTGCTCTGTTAAACATCCATTGGGAAATAAATGATGAACTGTACTTATATTGTTTGCTTTTATGTTGACTGTAAGTATTTTTGTAGTTCTCGTAGAGCGAATCCCCTGGGTGCCCCCTGAATGCATCTTGGACCCTAAAAACCTGAATCTGGCCACTGACAAATGGAGCTTTGGCACAACTTTATGGGAGATTTGCAGTGGAGGAGAACAGCCACTTGCCAACATGGACAATTCCAAGGTAAAGCAATACTTGTGTCCTTAATATAATAAATATTAATCAAAAGAATACCAAAATATATATATATACTGTTAAAGAAATAGTCCAGACTTCTTAATGAACATGATGTCTATTATTCCTCCATTCACTAAAACTGTTTGTAATAAGAATAAGAATGCTGTTAAAAGAATAAGGGTCGGCAATTTTCTTTTAGAAATAGTCTCATTTTACAGCTCCCCTAGTGTTAAATAGTTGAGTTTTAACATTTTTTAATACAATCAGCTGATTTCTTGGTCTGGCGGGTGCACTTTTAGCTTAGCTTAGCATAAGTAATTGAATTAGATTAGACCATTAGCATCTCGCTCAAAAAAATAAGCAACTTTTCATTTTCCATCAGTCTTAATAAACAATGTAAATACAGAAGGGTCAAGTTTTAAATAGGAAAATTATTTAAACAATTTTTTTAATTTTTGGAGTGAGATGCTATTGGTCTAATCCGATTCAATGATCTATGCTAAGCTAAGCTAAAAGTGCTCCCGCCAGACTCAAAGATTAACTGATTAAAAAATGCTGATACTCTCTTTAACCCAAAATTAATGTATTTGCAAACAACGTGGAGTATTCCTTTAAAGGAATAATCCAGACCTCTTGAAGAACAGGATTTCTTGTATTTCTCCATTTCAGAAACACTTGTTCTATGAAAGCCGTCACCAACTACCCGCCCCAAAGTGGATGGAGCTGGCTAACCTGATCAACAGCTGCATGGACTATGAGCCAACGTTCAGGCCATCGTTCAAAGCCATCATACGAGACCTCAACAGTCTCTTCTGTCCTGGTCAGTTCACTCATGATGACGGTGGTTTAGTGCTTCTTTTTTTTTTTTTTTTCTCCCTTGTGACTGGGGTGATGAATTGTGTTCTCAGATTATGAGATCGTGAAGGAGAGCGACATCATGCCCAGCAGAGCAGCAGCATCTATATTCAACACTGGAGCGTTTAAGAATAATGAACCCGTGCAGTTTGAGGAGAGACATCTCATTTTCCTGCAGCAGCTGGGCAAGGTACATGGACCAACATTTTATATTCTATTGGATCTACTGTTCATATGTTTCTACTGCTGATAATTAATGAAAGTCACAAAATATACCATAAATACAGTTAAAGTCGAAATTATTAGCCCTCCTGTGAATACATTTTTCACAGTATTTCCGATAATATTTTTTCTTCTGGAGAAAGTCTTATTTGTTTTATTTTGGCCAGAATGAAAGCAGTTTTAAAATTTTAAAAACCATTTTAAGGTCAATATTATTAGCCCCCTTAAGCAATATCGTGTTTTTTATTGTCTACAGAACAAACAATAGTTATACAATGACTTGCCTAATTACCCTAACTTACCTAATTAACCTAGTGAAGCCTTTAAATGTCACTTTAAGCTGAATACGAGCATCCTGAAAAGTATCTAGTGAAATATTATGTGCTGTCATCATGGCAAAGAGAAAAGAAATCAGTTATTAGAAATGGGTTATTAAAACTATTATGTTTAGAAATGTGTTAATATAATGACTTCAACTGTATATTAGGGGTGTAATGGTACAATCAGTCAAGATGTGGCAATCACTTTAGTAAAAAAAGACCACAGTATTGAAACAACTCGGGAACCATTCACATAGAATGCGTTTTTACATCTGAAAACATGAGATGCAGCGCTCAGAAATGGTTCCGCTACTCTAAGAAGGTGTAACAGCGCAGCTAATCAAATATAGCTTATTCCCTTAAGGCAAGTAAAAAATAATAAAATATAATAAGAAGATCATAAAATCGTATCTGTGTCCTTAAACTAGATTGTCTTGCATTTCTTTCTTTCAACACTGCATATTTACAGTTCAATTCTATATGTTAATTTTGCGATTAATCTTGCATGCGGTCAGAGTCAAAATAGATCAATATTCCACTCTGTGGATATTCCACTGATTTACATGTATACATATCTATTCATAAACCACACATGCTCACCAGAAAAGCAAAAAAGTCTGCTCAAATAGCGTGCCGACAGGACATTTGCCATGTAATATGCTTGTTCCTGCTGCTAGCATTAGCACTACTGTGCTGTCATGGCAATGAATGAAAATGATGCCTCCTTAACTCGTTCGTTTTAGATAAACGTTTACTGTCAATAAAATGTGGTTATTTTTTGTTTTGTTTTTTAAATTAGCATAATTTGCTACATTTAAAAAGTCTCACAAAATTACTTTATTTTATTTTATTAAATAATAAATAATTATTACAAAGCCTTTTTAGCCAACAAATGTCATGCCTTTCCATCCCTGATGCATAATTATTTAATAAAATTATTTTAATTATTACAAATTTGCTTCAGTGATTAGTTTCAGCCAAGGATTTATTTCAATTTTATTACAAGTCATCCCTAATGCATGAAAAGGAACTTTTTGCACCATCATTGATCATGAATATATGTTTGCTAATTAACTAAGCACTGTAATTGTATCTCGTTTCCAGGGTAATTTTGGCAGTGTGGAAATGTGCAGGTACGACCCTCTGCAGGACAACACCGGCGAGGTGGTGGCGGTGAAAAAACTGCAACACAGCACCACTGAGCACATCCGCGACTTTGAGCGGGAAATCGAGATCCTCAAATCCCTCCAGCATGAGAACATTGTGAAATACAAAGGCGTGTGCTACGGCGCAGGTATTCACTTTTTGCCTCTTTTTACTTCCCATGTGTCATCATTGCACCCACACATTTCCACACAACTTGGGTGACAGTTTTTTTTTGTTTTATTACATATTTATGTGTCATATTTAGGGCTGTTTTTATACTTGGGTCTTTTAGTTGACTGAATCAGAGTTCATTTTCCTGTTGTACACCTGACAAAATTCTTGTCGCCTGTCCAAGTTTTAGGAACAACAAATAATAACTTGACTTCCAGTTGATCATTTGGTATCAGAAGTGGCTTATATGAAATTCAAAGGCCTCTAGATTACGCTTATTTTACCAGAATAAAATATGATCATGCCTTGATTTTTAATTAGGACAGTAAGGTCTGACTTTGCTTAGACAAAAGTCTTGTCACTTAACAGAAATAATGTTCAGTGTCGGTGCCAATGGCATAGTGGAGTAGTGGAGAGTGCATCGACACATGCACTCCGGTGCTCACAGCAACCTGAGTTTGATTCCTGCCTTAAGGTCCTATGCCGATCCTTTCCCTCTCTCTGCTCCCTACACTTTCCTGTCAATTGTCTCTAGTGTCCTATTCAATAAAGGTGAAAACCCCCAAAATAATAATAATTAAAAAAAGAAATAATGTATTAATGTAATGTATAGAATATAAAGTCGTGGTGCAGTGGAAAAGAATTAATATTGTGTATGACTCCCATGAGCTTGGAGGACTGCATCCATACATCTCTGCAATGACTCAAATAACTTATTAATAAAGTCCTCTGGATAAGTCCAACTTATCCAGCATATGTTTTACATAGCAGTTGCCCTTCCGGCTGCATCCATACACACCCAATCACACACATACACTACGGCCAATTTAGTTTATTCAATTCACCTATATCGCATGTCTTTGAACTGTTGGGGAAACCGGAGCACCCGGAGGAAACCCACGCCAACATTGGGGAGAACATGCAAACTCCACACAGAAATGCCAACTGATCCAGCTGGGACTCGAACCAGGGACCTCCTTGCTGTAAGGCGACAGTGGTAACCACTGAGCCACCGTGCTGCCCAATTTTTCAAATATGTTAATATATTTCAATTGCCCTGAAATAAACCCACGCACTCTTTCTGCTCTGTGTACTTAGTTTTACTTTGAGAAGCAATTAATAAAAAAAAAAAAAAAGATTAAGATGTTTGGAGACCCTCATGATCAGGTTCTTCTTGATGGACCGCTTTTTTTCTAATCATATTCAGATCTTTCTCCATCCAATAAACAAATTATCGCATTAAATCAAGTCCCTATTCTACATTTTATTCTATTTTTCTGCAATCCATTTCTCTCAAGAGTCCATCATAAATGAAAGGACATTTCTGTCACTAAATATATTGTGAAATATGACCTCAAAACGTCTTGGATCTGTCTAGACGCGCTGGAAATATTTCAATGTCAGACAGGTTTTATGATGATTATCAATTCAGTTTTGGAGAGTAAAAAGCAGCCCAGTGTTAAAGCCTGGTGATTACCTTGGTAATTGTTAAAGCACATGATGGATGAATGATGTACTTTCACAAATTGCACCAAATAAAACAAACTCTTGTCTCAAACAGACTCGAGTCCTTGCCAAGTTTTAGTATGAAAGTTCTCAAAATTATTTAGTTATTCTTTTTCAAATATTTCCCAAATGATGTTTAACAGAGCAAGGAATTTTTCACAGTATTTCCTATAATATTTTTTCTTCTGGAAAAAGTCTCATTTGTTTTATTTCGGCTAGAATAAAAGCAGTTTTCTTTTTTTTTTACTATTTTAAGGCTAATATTATTAGCCCCCTTAAGCAGTATTTGTTTCTGATTGTCTACAAAACAGACCACTGTTATACAATGACTTGCCTAATTAACCTAGTTAAGCCTTTAAATGTCACTTTAAGCTGAATACTAGTATCTTGAAAAACATCTAGTCAAATATTATGTACTGTCATCATGGCAAAGATAAAAGAAATCAGTTATTAGAAATGAGTTATTAAAACAACACATTTCTAACCATAATAGAAGTTGAAAAAAATCTTCTCTCTGTTAAAAATATACAGGGGGGCTAATAATTCTGGCTTCAACTGTACCTTAACCAGAGGTTTTCGTGCCGTGTTGCACCAGTGATCAAACTGGAAAATTCACATTTCAGAATCGATTATATTGATCAAAATAGTTCTAGTTCTAGACACTAGTGCATTATAATACACAGTTTTTATTTAATTACAAATGAAGAGTTTAGATGCAAAAACCTCTAAATGGCGTCTGCAATTTTCCTCTAAAATTAGCATTTTTATCAGGCTCCTGTGTGTATGTTCAGTAATATCACCTTTATGGCAAAGAATAAGTCATTTTCCTGCTCTTTGAAGTGAAATATCTCAACATAAACAAAGGAGGCTGAGAAAAATGTTTATTTTCGATGGAAATTTCAGACGGCACTTACAGGTTTTTGCATCTGAACTCTTCAAATATTCTTTTAAGTAACATCATGAAGTGCATCATTTTCTGTCAGAGTCAGTACAGGAAATGTAAAACTTGTATATAGTCAGTAAGGACTCATTTGTTCCTGACTGATTTATAGCTCAGATGAAATGCAGTGTTTGCCTGATGTTGTAGTTTTTATTGTAAGCTTTGCATCATTTCTTGTTTTCTCAGGGAGGAGAAACCTGCGGCTGGTTATGGAGTACCTGCCTTACGGAAGTCTACGGGACTATCTCAACAAAAACAGAGATAGGATTGACCACCAGAAGCTTGTCCATTATGCATCTCAGATATGCAAGGTAATGAAGACCTTTCCCTTTAAAGGAACAATCCACTTTGTTTTACAAATAGGCTCATTTTAAAACTCCCCTAGAGTTAAATAGTTGAGTTTAACCATTTTTGAATCCATTCAGCCGATCTCCGGGTCTGGCAGGAGCACTTTTAGCTTAGCTTAGCATAGATCATTGAATCGGATTAGACCATTTACATCTCGCTTAATTTAAAAAATAAAAAAAAATCCATAATTTTCCTATTTAAAGCTTGACTATTCTGTAATTACATTGTCTACAAAGACAGATGGAAAGTTGCTATGTTCTAGGTTTAGGTTCTAAGCAGCCATCGTACTGCCCTTGATTTATTGTCCCAGAATGAGAGAATAGTTTCTAGCTATATTGACTTAGAAAATAGCAACCTTTCATTATTCCATCAGTCTTAGTGCACAATATAAATAAAGAATAGTCAAGTTTTAAATAGGAAAAATGATCGAAACTCTTTTTCTTTTCTTTTTTACTTTTTTGAGAAAAATGCTAATGGTCTAATCCGATTCAATGATCTATGCTAAGCTAAAAGTGTTCCCTCAGCTCAACTGTTTAGCTCTATGGGAGTTGTAAAGTAAGTCTATTTACAAAAAAGTGTTTCTCCTCAAGCTCAAGATGACTTAAATGTTTAAATATAAGACAAAGCTAAATATAAACTGTAACAATCTTATGTCTTGGCGCACTTACAACCCATTTCTTCATTTTGCTGAATCTATTTCACAAAAAGGAACAGTGTAAAGTAATCAATGTTCCCCCACGTACATACCCAGATTAGCCCAAAAGTTTTCATTGGTGGTCCTTTAGCTAGATGTTAAAGGCCATAGCAATAAAAATACAAATTCAAACTATAAAAAATACTCAAATGAACGACAAAAAAACAACCACAACAACAATATCAAAAAGCCTAGTGTTCGCAATGTTGACTATTAAGAAGCCATTTCTTAAAATGATACTTAAATGATTTAAAGGGCACCTATGATGAAAATCATCTTTTGTAAGCTGTTTGGACAGAACTGTGTGTAGGTATATTGTGTTCACAGTCATATTGGGGTGATATAAAGACAGTAAGTCTCTTTTCTTTCAATTTTCTGATGTTAAAATAGGATCCAAATCCCTCCCATTTTGAGGCCGACCGCAATGTGATGTAGGAGTGCAGTTTCCCCGCCCACCGAATTGATTGACAGCCATGTATTAACATGTCTCCGTAGTATCTCTTAATCCCAGTTGCTTTGCGCACGTCCTGTCTTGTGGATATGATTATACGCGTGCGCAAAGCAACTGGGATTAAGAGATCTGTTGAGCTCACTGTGCTCATCAATCATCATCAAATGTGATCAAGAATGCGTTTTACAGGTTTCAAATATTTTTAAAACAGTGCATGTTTGTAGTCACCACAGCCATGTGTCAGTACAATTATAAAAGAAGACGCTTCAATCCCGGTTTGTGGACGTTAAATCAGGTTTATTTAGTACATTACCATAACAGATATCCTTACAGCAGTGGATATTAATGTGTATCCTGTCACATTTGCGTGCAAAAACAGTGCAAAGTTAAACGCGCGCGCTGCGTGTGTGTGCGTGATCTTTGTAACAACATTGTGTGTAACACATCATTGCAGAAAGGCTTGAATTAACTCCACAACAAATACATCAAATAATCATTGGGAAAGTTCTTACTGTAGTATTTCTCACAAACGTTATGTGAGATCTGCTTCCTTCATGTCTGTCACTGTGCTGTTTATCTGACGCAGTCGATGCGGAGATTAAGGCACACTGACAGGCACGTGAGAACGGTGGGCGGGGAGAACTAGCATTGAAGGCATTCCAATATCCCCTAGTTTCTCTATGCAATTTAAATCTGTAGAAAACAAAGTCAGCCAGAAGGGGAGGAGCTAAACCATGCATACTCTTATAAACTACACAACCATTTTTAAACTTAATGAGTCTTTTCATTTTATTTATTGTATTTTTCCAAGTATGAGTACAAGTTTGAATCTCCTGAAATCCTCTTCTGTCTACAGGGCATGGAATACCTTGCGACGAAGCGGTACATTCACCGAGACCTGGCCACGCGAAACATCCTGGTGGAGAGTGAGTTCAGGGTGAAGATTGGAGACTTTGGCTTGACCAAGGTTTTACCTCAGGACAAAGAGTACTACAAGGTTAAAGAGCCTGGAGAGAGTCCCATATTCTGGTGGGTTTTACTGTTGCTTGTATATCGTTCAGCAGCAAGATTTGCATAGGAATATCAGTCATTTAGGTTTAGAATGTGACTGAATGAGTACATTTACAGAGCATGGCGGTAAAACTCCCCAATCCTCCAGGTTCACTTCATATACAGTGGGGGAAATGAGTATTGAACACGTCACCATTTTTCCCAGATAACATAAAGGTGCTGTTGACTTGAAATTTGCACCGGATGTTGGTAACAACCAAAGGAATCCATATATGCAAAGAAAACAAAACAAATTAGTTTACAAATGAAGTTATGTGTAATAAAATGAAATGACACAGGGAAAAAGTATTGAACACCATGAAGAAAGGGAGGTGTAGAAAGGCAGTGAAAGCCCAGACAGCAGCTGATATCTCTCAGTAGTTCTTCAGCAATCCTCTGCACTTCATCAGTGCAAATGAATATTAGCTGCTTCAGTCCAACATCTACATTATCAGGATGATGAAGATGAAACCTTTCCCAGAGATGGGTTGCAGCTGGAAGGGCATCCGCTGCGTAAAAACATATGCTGGATAAGTTGGCGGTTCATTCCGCTGTGGCGACCCCACATTAATAAAGGGACTAAGCCGAAATGAGAATGAATGAATGAATGAAGATGAAACCAGGGTGGACATTTCAGCAAGACAATGATCCAAAACACAACCAAGGAAACTCTCAGATGGTTTCAGAGAAAAAAAATTGAGCTGTAGAGTGGCCCAGCCAATCACCTGACTTGAATCCAATAGAAAATACAAATTAAAACTCAGAACCCACAGAATCATCAAGATTTTTACACTCTGTTGAAGTCTGTGAGAAACTCACACCTGAGCAATGCATGTGACTTTATTCTCCATATAAGAGGCATCTTTAAGCTGCCAAAAAACCTTTATATAAAGTATTAAATACCTTTCAGTACTTCAGTGCGTTCTCCTTGTGTCATTTATTGTTATTACACAACTCATTTTTCAGATTTTTTTGTTTGTTTTGTTTTTATTTTTATATTTGTGTTGTTTGCTTTTTTACCGAAATCTGGTTCAATTCTATGTCAACAGCTCCTTTAGAAATATTATTACCAGGAAAAAAACATGACGTGCTTAATACTTTCCCCCACTGTAACATTGTAACCCTTCCTACCAGAACATGCTGATCAACTCTTGTTCTGTTCAGGCTGGAATATTGCAATGCTTTCTTGGCTAGCATTTATTTATTCATCTATCTACACTGGTTGCCAGTTGCCGCTCGCATCAAAAAATGAACCCTGGCTCTGCACCCCTTCACCTGAATCCATTTCAGGCTTATGTGTCTGGCAGGACCTTGCGTTCTGTTATTAAACAAGGCTTTTAGTGGAAAATCACCTTCAAGGTCCCATTTAATCCCACATTTTTTCTAGCAATTTGAGAGTTTGTTTTACTCTGTAGACCTCCCAACATACAAACTTCACGCCTCCTTTGGTATTATGTTGGTTAAATTTGGCTTCATCACTTAATACAATAGTGACCAGTGTAAAACATCATAGTCAGAATTGCATTGCTGTTTAGTTGTTTCGAATTGTTAACAATTGAACTATTTGTAATACTTCCAGTCACAATTGTGAGTGTTAACAAATTTCCACCTCTTACATCTTCAAGATGTGCAAGCAGGAAGTAAACAGATCTTATTATGTGACATTGTAACATCTTTCTTGCACAAATTTAACAACAACACTTTTCGAGCTTCCAGAAATGAGAAAAAACACACGGTCGCAACTGAGATAAGTGGGATTAAATGTCTCCATATTCTTTACTGGTATAATAACGCAAACATCTGAATCTTTGACCATTTTTAAAGTGATAGTTCCCTCAAAAATGAAAGCTCTGTCATCATTTACTCAACTTCCACTTGTCACAAACTAGTTTGAGTTTCTTCCTTCTGTTGAACACAAAATAAATTATGACAAATTCTGAAAACAGGTAACCATTAAACCATAGTATTTGTTTTTCCTACTATGGAAGTCAGCGTTTACTGGTTTCTAATAGGGTTGTCACAATACTGTACCAATCGATACTTAAATTTTAATAACGCCCATTTCCCGATAATATTTGAGCACTATTGAGAAAATGACTATGATTGGTCGTGAAGGTCATCAGTTCACCGAACTCACTGCAGTGTACTGAGTGTAAACACAGATACAGGGACACTGGAGCATTTCAAAGTCACCTCGATCAGCTGGTTTGTCTATAAGCTGACATACGAGCGATCCTCTGATGAATTGTAGCTTTAAAACGCTCCAGTGTCCCTGTATCTGTGGTTACACTCAGTAAACAGCAGTAAGTTCGGTGAACCGATGACCTTCACGTACAATCAGACATTACTGTTGAGCACGTGAACACAATGGCAAATCAGAGGCGTTTAAGAACGTGCTCAACAGCACTCAAATGTTAGCGGGATTTTGTGTTCAACAGAATAAAGAAACTCATACTTAACGTTTGTAATCACAAAAGTCAATAAACAATGAATACATTTTTAGGTGTACTGTCACTTTAAGAAACGTCTAAAGTTTATTCTGAATCTCTCTATTGGTTGTTTGTCCTTCATCCGTTCTTGTTTGTTTAAAACCAAACACACAATGCTAACCATATTGTTGCTTTCCTGGTGATTTGACATGCTCCCTTTCTCCTCTTTTGTAATTCATGTCGGATGAAAGCGTCTGCTAAATGAATAGCTGTGAATGTAAATGAATGAACCATTGTGTTGTGGCAGGTATGCTCCTGAGTCTCTGACTGAGAGCAAGTTCTCGGTAGCATCCGACGTCTGGAGTTTCGGTGTGGTTCTGTATGAACTCTTTACATACAGCGACAAGCTCTGTAGCCCACCTACGGTAAGAAATAGTTTGTGTTTTTTTAGAGAGTATATTTCAATAAGGTTAAAATACTGAGTGTATTTACCCCGTGATGAGTTAGTTGATTTTAAAGGGATAGTTCACCCGAAGATTTAAATTGATAATAGTGTAGTAATAGTGTATTACTACACTATTATCAATTTTGATAATAATTTTGATATTACTACACTATTGACCCCCCCCAGGTCATCCAAAATGTTCAGTAGGACATTTAAGAAGATTTTGAGCAGAATCCATGGTTCATATAATGGCAGTGGATGGTTACCCGTTTTTCAGATTGAAAATAAACACAAACAGACGAGTCCAAATCAATCCCCATGGATCCTGATGATAGACTAACTTTTATGAAGTTAAATGAGTAGAACAAATCAATAAAGTAGAACATTTAAGAAGTTTTTGGGCTGAATCCGTGGTCCT
>CAIGQW010054063.1:436838-448982 GCA_903798125.1 Danio choprae | reverse complement strand
TCAGATTGAAAATAAACGCATATAGACGAGTCCAAATCAATCCCCGTGGATCCTGATGATAGACTGAGGTCTTATGAAGTTAAATGAGTAGAACAAATTAATAAAGTAGAACATTTAAGAAGATTTTGAGCTGAATCTGTGGTTTTAGGTGGTTCATATAATGGAAGTTGATGGTTACTCGTTTTTTCAGAGTGAAATTAAAGACATACAAATGAGTTCAAATCAATCCCTGTGGATCCTGATGATAGACTGATCATTTAACTTCATAAGAGCTCAGTCTGTTTAAGAATTTTACCATTATTTACAATGTTATTGGATTTAATCCACAGCATTACCACACTTACAGTTCACATGCTGGGAACTGTTTAAGCAGGCTTTGGATTAAAGCTAATATTATTGCAAAAAACTTTTTTTATTTATTTATTTTTTTCTTGCACATACCAATCGTTTCACTTCATAAGACCTCAGTCTGTCATCAGGAGCCACAGGGATATATTTGTATTGTTTGTATGTGTTTATTTTTCATCTGAAAAACAGGATAACAATTCACTGCCATTATATGAACCACCAAAAATTACAGATTTAGCTCAAAATCTTCTTTAATGTGCTACTTAAGAAAAAAAAGTCACCTATATCTTCAATGGCCTGAGGGTAAAATTAACTGTGAATTAAAATGTTTCGGTGAACTATACCTTTATATTGAAGTAGGTTGACACTAATATTATCACATGCAACTATAACTATAAATCCATAAAATGGTATTTTAACTACTAAAAATTTATTCATTTTCTTTTCGGCTTAGTCCCTTTATTAATCTGGGGTCGCCACAGCGGAATGAACCGCCAACTTATCCAGCATATGTTTTACGCAGCGGATGCCCTTCCAGCCGCAACCCCGTCACTGGGGAACATTCATACACACTCACACTATACACTACGGACAATTTAGCTTACCCAACTCACCTATACCGCATGTCTTTGGACTTGTGGGGGAAACCGGAGCACCTGGAGGAAACCCACGCGAACACGGGGAGAACATGCAAACTCCACACAGAAATGTGAACTGACTGAGCCGAGGCTCGAACCAGCGACCTTCTTGCTGTGAGGCGATTGTGCTACCCATTGCGCCAACGCATTGCCCCTACTAAAAATTAACTTCTGTTATAATTTAAGAGGTGAAAACAGGCTGGAAAGTATGTTTATTTAACCAACTTACTTATTTTTCAATCCTGCAAGAATAAAGTGTTGGAAATGTCTGAAGATAAAATATAAAAACATGTACGGCTACATGTATTGACTGATGACATTTACAAATGAATGACATAAACTAAATATCATTCAGGATTTCTGTGTTCTTCCACATAGATCTAATGTTGTTTTCACACATTTAAATGTTCTGTTCACGTTCTTATTTAGGATGTTGAAATTAATGTTTGTCTTCTACTCGGTCAACATACTCACCGAACCTCCTTTCTGAAATGGGCGTTTTTCCTTGCAGTTGTAATGTTTGTTATTTGTAAGTCACTCAGAATGATTGTGTTAGTCATCCTCTCACAGTAACTGCTGTGTTTGTGTTCAGGTGTTTTTGAGTATGGTCGGAGGCGACAAGCAGGGACAAACGATAGTCTATCATCTCATCGAGCTGTTGAAAAGAGGAAACCGTTTACCACAACCCATGGGCTGTCCTACAGAGGTAGCAGATCTCAACAACACCACTTCAGCTTATCATCAGTGCACAGAAGTCAAGATCTTAGTTCTCCATTGTAGATTTATTTACCAATTCAAACAACTAATAAGCAAGATTTGTCAAAAGTAGTTGTATGTAATCTAGAGTATTCTGCTGGCTAAATTACTTCGTCACTCATTAATTGTTTGTTTATTTTTCTGTAAATAAGCACCAAAATATATTTTATGAAGTGATAACTGTTCGGTAAGGACACAGCAAATCATCAGAAGTTTGTTACTATTACAAAGTAAATGAACTTTTTCTTTTACTCAATTATTTTGGGAAAGTTTTTTTTACTTTTAATACGTTTTAAGAAAAAAAGACAGAAAAATAAAACATTTTTATTTTAGGATTAGTCAAATAACCTTTATTCTAGGGTTAGTCAAAAAAATATTTAATAAAAAAAATGTATTAATTAAAAAATTGTATTATATATCTAAATATATATATGAGCAATATCACACTCGTAGCAGTGTGATGTGGCTGTATATCGGCACTGGTGGGAGGCGTGCGTTGCTCGAGGCCGCAGGTCGAGTGCCCTAGTGTACCACTAGTGACGATATACAGCCTTATCATACTGCTACGAGTGTGACATTGCGTTTATACAAAAGTTCGACTGGATAATCGTGTATATATAAAAGAAAATCAAACACGGAGAGTCTAAAAATCCTTTAGTATGAGGAACTACTTTCTTCCGCCCTTCATTCACATCTGCAGCTGACGGTCAGAACAGCAGAAACTGTTGCTACTTTACAGACGTCACTTTAGAGCTAGTATTTGAATGATTCTATAGCGTAATGTCTAAAGTGATGACAAAACAGGTGATTTTGCTCACATTTTTAGATTATAAGGCTGAACGGCATGAAATCCCATCAGTCTAGAGACATTTCCCAGTATTTCTCTGTTGCAATCGGGAAATCACAATAATTAACCCCAAAAAAGCCAAAGCAAACACTACCAGTTTTTCTCCTCTAAGGGATTATTATGCGGTCTCTGTCGCCATCTTGTGGCAGAACGTCAACTGTCTTTGCTCTGCTCAGTATGACAGGCTGATGGCTGCAAATGCACTGAATCTCCATAAAGTATAAATTCCATATAAACTCCATATAAATAGGCACTGTTCTTATAAATAAACTGCATAGTTGCAATCTAAACAACTACATTCTCACCTAAAAAAAGCCTCAAAAGTACATTATGTTGCCCAACAGCAGCAATATTTGTCAAACTGTAGTGAGTTTACTGATCTGCTGTCACTCTATGTGGGCGGAGTAATACAGAAGTGTGAAGAGGCTGTATAAGTGCTGTTATTGCAGAATATCGAACGGCTATCAGCCAATCAGATTCGAGAACCAGACAGAACTGTTGTATGTATGTGTGTGTATATGTATATATATATATATATATATATATATATATATATATATATATATAATTATTTTTGTTTTATATATATTTTACATATTACATTATGTTATTTATGTATAAATAATCCTGAATATTATTTAAAAATATTTTTATAAACATGTTAAGCTAAGATCTGTTTCTTGAGAATCAAATGGCATATTTCGAAAGGATCATGTGATTTGTAAAATGTACATGTTCAAATATATTACAATAAAAAGTGACTTTAAATTGGAATATTAAAATAAAATTATTATTATTTTTATTATTATTATTATTATTATTAAATAAATGCAATAAAACAAAATCGTACAGAACCCAAACCACTGACCAGCAATGTATAATTATCTAAATAATTCAGGTCATTAGCAGCAGGTCATTTTCTGGTATTAATGGGTAAGATTGTTTAAAAACTTTCCTTTTTGACTTCCTCTAGATTTTCGAGATCATGCAGGAATGCTGGGACAACGATCCTAGTCTTCGGCCAAATTTCAAAGAGCTTGCTCTCCGCGTAGACCTGATCCGGGACAGCAGCGATGCAGACCGATATACCCAAGTGCCTGAATTTTAAAGAAAGTCTGTCCGCTGTCTTCACATGTCTCTCTGACCCCCAGGATTCAATCGCCGCTTCTACTGTCAGGACAATGAAGGTCATTTTTATCAAGAACGGGTTTTTGTTATGCTAGCAGTGCTGGCGCGCAGCCCTCTATCAGCAATGGTATGAATGAAACTGTTGTTTTTTTTCTTAAGAAATGCAATTGCAAGAGCTGTGCATTTTTACATCCACGTGTTTTGTATGTACATATATAAAAGATGATTTTATAATTTTATAAAAAGCCGAAATGAACCGCTGTTTGGCGGCAGTGTCGTGTAAATTAAGATTCAAAAGAATATATGTAATTGTTTGTAAGTTGTTTGTCGCGACGCAAGTGGAGTCTGATTGATGAAGATCTTGCTGTTGTAAGTCGGTTTTCTTCGAATAAAATATGCTGATGCATTTCAGTCATCATTAAAAACCAAAAAGAAACTTTTTCGATGGCACTTTTCTGCATTTATCTCTTTCGTTGCATGTTGTGCATGTGATGTTCTCCCTCAAGATGACTTTTCAGTGTTCCCTTTAAAGCACGGGTGTCAAACTCAGTTCCTGCAGGGGCCGCAGCTCTGCACAGTTTAGTTCCAACCTTAATTAAACACACCTGATATAACTAATTAAGTCCTTCAGGCTTGTTTGAAACCTACAGGCAAGTATGTTGGAGCAGAGTTGGAACTAAACTGTGCAGGGCTGCGGCCCTCCAGGAACTGAGTTTGACACCCCTGCTTTAAAGCATAAGTCTCGGACTCAATTCCTGGAGGGCAGCAGCTCTGCACAGTTTTGCTCCATTGTTGATCAAACACAGCTGATTCAACTAATGAAGGTGTTCATGACTTCTTTGAACACCTCGGTTATTTGGATCAGCTGTGTTTGATATGGGCTGGAGCAAAACTGTGCAGAGCTGCGGCCCTCCAGGAATTGAGTTTGAGACCTATGCTTTAAAGTCTGCGTTAATCAATGTACAGTGATTAATTTTATGAGGATTTAATCATGTACAACAACATAGAAAGACTAACGAAGGAAAATAGGAAATACTATTCATTCATTTTCATTTCGGCTTAGTCCCTTTATTAATCTGGGGTCGCCACAGCGGAATGAACCGCCAAAACTTACTTACTATAATACTAAATTACTGCTAAAATGGCATCAAAAGTGGAAAATGTTGGTCAAAAACCTACAAAATGACACCCAAACAGAGCTTACGGATGCCATGACAAAATACTACAGTAATTTGTAGCCAATACTATAGTTTTTGAACCATACTATAGTGAGTACTTAATTTAATCTGTTCTGTTGATTCAGAAACAATATATTCATCAATTAATGAACAAAAGAAATGAAAATATGATTATAGTATTTAAATATTACCAAAACAAATAGAAATGACAGCTGCCTGGGCTTCAGTTGTATTGCGATAAAACTATTAATGTGAACAAATGAACTATATTATACTATAATAGACGAGTTTAGTGTTGTAAAAACTATAGTATACTACAGGTCGTCGTTTTTCTATAATTAATACTACAGTATGCTGAAGCACTCGTTAACAAAGCGTTGTAAATACTGTAATATACCGTATAATACACTTTAGTATGGTTCAAAAACACTAGTATTTACTATAAATAACTAGTATTTTGTATGGGAGATGTCTGAAATGGAAAGCACAGGATTGTTGGATATCGAAGGCAGCTGTGTATCTATGCTGCCTTCAAAATCGATCACAATGGATTGTGAGTGATTGAAGGAAAATATACTACACCTGATACTTTCTTCAAACCGGGCTGAATTAGTGATTGAAAATGAAGACTGTCTGCCAGAGATTCTTCAGACTGAGGTAAATCACAAATGGTTCCCTAAATTCTCACTGCTTAAACTTTAATTCACGGTTTGGCTGGCACAGCACGTCATTTTGTCGTCATGGCGCCATCTTGTGGTGTGATTGATTGTTGCACACTTAAGTCGGGACGTTTCAAACTTGGATATTAAAAACTGTCTCAGGCCCAATCACATATAGACTTAAGATGGTTTCTGTGCAGGTTACGTGTACGCATTAAATCTACATAGTAGGTCATACAGAAGTATTTCTGAGTATGGGACATATAGGCTACCTAGCTCACAACTTTAATTGCTTAAAAAGTGGTATGAGGAAAGGGGGAACGCTACAAAGGTGTTGTGTGTCGTTGTGAATTGTGCCTCAATCAAATTTAAAAGAGTTTTGATAATTTTCCTATTTAAACGTGACTCTTCTGTAGTTAGTAGTACTAAAGATCGACGGAAAATGAAAAGTTGCTATTTTCCTATAAAATGGCTAACTCTATATGCTCTGTTTGCTTTAGGGGGCTAATTAAAGGAACTCAATTCAAAATGATATTACTCCGCGTGATCGCCGGCACATTTAAAGTGGAGACTAAGTTGGAGACTATCATTTTCAGGGGCTGCGTAATATCAATTGCCTGCTGCAGCCATGGTACTCCAGCAAAGTTTCTTGATTGAACCAGCGACCTTCTTGCTGTGAGGCGAACATGCTACCCACTGCGCCACCGTGAGGCCGGCATTTATTTGATCTCATATTAATATATTACCTTCCACAATGCAGAGTTTTGCTTTTTGGATCACAGTCCTGTTGGCCACAGTTTTATACTGACCACTGACCGTGTCCTATCTGTAGTCCAGTACTTCACGTATACTCCAACGAAGTGTAATTGATTTGTTCTTTCAGTGAGTGCATTCCCTCACATCTTACCACTTAATAAACACTGTACATTTGTATTTATAGAAATGCTTACAGATTGGAACACGTTGAACATGTTTTCGGAAAAATGAAATCTGGCAGGAAGTTATCCAGTCTCTCATGCAATCTGCTCACATTTTAGAGGAAAGGGTGTGGAATAACATTCTTTAAGGGTTTATAGAGCAGGTTGAGACCATTTCTGAACACTTTCCTTGTGTGGGATTTAACCAGGCTATTTCTAAAAACTAAGATGAGAAAAAAAGGCTAAAGTTAGGAATGAGAAAAGATTTCGTTATAACGAGATAATTATGTCATTATAACGAGATAATTATGTCATTATAACGAGATAATTGTCGTTATTACAAGAAAATATCTAGTTATTATACGATCGCCTCACAGCAAGAAGGTCGCTGGTTCGAGCCTCGGCTGGGTCACTTGGCGTTTATGTGTGGAGTTTGCATGTTCTCCCTGTGTTGGCGTGGGTTTCCTCCGGGTGCTCCGGTTTCCCCCACAAGTCCAAAGACATGCGGTACAGGTGAATTGGGTAAGCTAAAATTGTCCGTAGTGTATGAGTGTGAATGAGAGTGTGTGGATGTTTCCCAGTGATGGGTTGCAGCTGGAAGGGCATCCGCTGCATAAAACATATGCTGGATAAGTTGGCGGTTCATTCCGCTGTGGCGACCCCAGATTAATAAAGGAACTAAGCCGAAAAGAAAATGAATGAATGAATAATGAGATGTCATAAAGTGTGTCATTATTACAAGAAAAGATGTTATAACCAGAAAAGATTTTATTATTACCGAGAAAAGATTATTATTATCACTCATTATTACGACATAATTGGACGGAAAAAAACAATGTGTGTGGCAGCAAAGCGTCACCGTAATAAAACATTTTTGTTAATTGAAATAAAACAAAAATTCACTAGAAACGAAGAACTAAAGCTAACAGAAACTAATGACAGTCACTGAAAAATTAACTTAAAATATTAATTAGCAAAAAACTTGCCATTGTTTTGATGAGTACCTGTAGATGGCGCTTTTACAGGCTAAACATCAGTCAAGTGCAAGATTATATAGAAACACCTTTTCTGTATGACATAAAACGGGTTATAACCTTCTGGATCTGCCAAAAAAAGTAAGCTAGCCATGTTTAACTACATATATGATTTTAATATAAATATGGTTTAATTCTGCATAACTTTTGCTGGTGTTTATTTATGTTGCATTTGTGTGGCGTCTGTTCAAAAAAGTAATTGTATTTTTATTACTCGGAGGTTCATGCACAAGAGTTCATAAGCTGTGCAAGCATTAAACTTTGCTTTGACCCTGACTCTGTTAACTCAAACAAGAGTTACTAGAAGTTAATCTGATTTTGGGGCGACACGGTGGCTCAGTGGGTCGCCTCACAGCAAGAAGGTCGCTGGTTCGAGTCCCTGCTGGGTCAGTTGGCATTTCTGTGTGGAGTTTGCATGTTCTTCCTGTGTTAGCGTGGGTTTCCTCCGGGTGCTCCGGTTTCCCACACAGACCAAAGACATGCGCTATAGGTGAATTGAATAAACTTAATTGGCCGTAGTGTATGAGTGTGTGTGTGTGAATGAGTGTGTATGGATGTTTCCCAGTACTGAGTTGCAGCTGAAAGGGCATCCACTGCGTAAAACATTTGCTGGATGAGTTGGCGGTTCATTCCGCTGTGGCGACCCTAATGAATAAGGGGACTAAGCAGAAGGAACATGAATGAATGAATGAATCTGATTGTATAAAAGCTAAACAGAAACGTGTTCACAAAATAAAAACTACGCTAAAACAAAACCATTAATGAAATGAACTGAAACTAAGCTGAAAGTTACAGCAGCTTTACTTTATCTTTTTGATACAGTACATAAATGAGTATTTCTGTCTTGCATTGTCCTTCAATAGATGAAGCAGCTTTATTTTTATTCCACTATAATTTTATATGCTGGGGCAGCACAGTGGCGCAGTGGGTAGCACAATTGCCTCACAGCAAGAAGATCGCTGGTTCGAGTCCCAGCTGGGTCAGTTGGCATTTCTGTGTGGAGTTTGCATGTTCTCCCCGTGTTGACGTGGATTTCCTCCGGGTGCTCCGGTTTCCCCCACAAGTCCAAAATTATGTGGTATAAGTGAATTGGGTAAGCTAAATTGTCCATAGTGTATGTGTGTGAATGAGTGTGTATGGATGTTTCCCAGTGATGGGTTGCAGTTGGAAGGGCATCCGCTGCGTAAAACATATGCTGGATAAGTTGACGGTTCATTGATTAATAAAGGGACTAAGCCGAAAATAAAATGAATGAATGAATTTTATATGCTTTAATGTAATGTGTATTTTATGCCAAATATAGCAACCCTAATACTCTAATAATCTAATAGAGCTAGTCATGTAATTTCACCCCCCAACCCCAAGTGTCTGACCAAATTGGCATTAATAAGCATTAATAAGTAAATAACTGGAACATTTGTTTCAGACCATAGACATTTAGGACCACAGTGTGGGATTAACACCATAAATTCAGATTCAAGTTCTGCATCTGAACAGGCTTTTAGACACATGTGCTTAACCCACTGCGAAATGTAATCAATAGGCCTCAATGGTTAATCAATGATTAACAATAGCAGCGTTTGCGAGCTTTTTCTCCTCAAACACCTTTTGGGCGCGCGCGTGCGTGCGTGCGTGCGTGTGACATTTTTTTTTATCGCAAATCTCATCCAAAGCTTTTTGTTTTGATTTGATTGCGTAATTATTTAACTGTGTTTGGGTAAATTCTAGAAGGGATACAGCTGTGGATACTCACGTTAATGTAGCATACGTTTTTGTGACACTATACAACAGTTAGTATTTTTACATTACTGTGAGGGATGGGTCTAGGGTTGGGGTGTGTGTGGTGTTAATAAAATACAATTTAATGGATAATTTAATAAATAATACGATTAATACTCGGTATAATTACTGTTTTTAGATTACTGTGATGGTTGGGTTTAGGGTTGCGGTAGGGATAAACGTTAATTAAATACAGTTAATGGATAATTTTATAAATAATTCTCGTTAACTTCCAGCTGTATCCCTTCCAGCAACGACTGTGAAATCATTTGGGGTAGTGATATGAAACTGTAGCTAATGCAGTCAAAACCTGCCTGGAACCACTTTTGCTGTTTTTCTTTTCCTTTACTTTTTTCCCTAAAAATATTAATTATATAATCCATCAGTATTCTATAAAATAATTTTTGATATGGAAGTGAAATTGATTAAATAATTAATGTTCATCCGGCTTGCCATAGAAGGAGGCGTGGCCAGCGTCGGTGAGTTTATAAATAGCTCTCTGCTTCATCAGCGGCTGCATCATCACAGTGTAAGGCTACTATTGTGTTTGGACCAGAAACATGAGGAGCACCTGAAGGAGAACAGGACTAGACAACAGTGTGCTCACACTCACGCCTCTGGTAAGTGTTTTTCTTAACATATATAGTGCAGGACTTTATTTTAAAACAACGAAAGGACGTACATACTTAATCACCGGTCGAAGATTCCCTTTCAAAACAGCAGCAACGATTAACATTCAACTGTCACTGCCATAACATATTTCATACAGTTAGTATATTGCTAAATAAAGGCAGGTATATGGAGGAGACCGTGGTTTGTTCACATTTTTTTTACTTCAACTCCAAATTTTGGACTGTCAATTTCGGTATAGGTAACGTTACAGTAGTAAAAACGACCTTGGTATTCCTAAATACTCTGGTCCTGAGAACAGCAACAGTCAGGGTTATTGTAAATACCGTATATTATTTAAGCTTATTGCAATGGACACATTTTGCAATGGACACAGCCTACTTTAACTTCATGTACTAAAAAACAAACTCAAATAAAAAATAAATCAATTAAAACTTTACCAAACACATTTTAAAATGTACACTGTAGGGATAAATAAGGGACTAAGCCGAAGGAAAATGAATGAATGAATGAATGAATGAATGAATCAACTTTAACACATTATTTTCAATGTATTTGTGTTTAACCAACAAAATTTGGTTTTATATTCGCACATTCATGTTTTTTTAAACAGTGACAACTTGTAACAGGCTCCCTTTATTGTTTACCATGCTAATTTGAATATTTGGTGTAAAATAGCATGCAAGTATGACTTCGAAACAACATTTGCACTATTTAATTGTCCTTGAACAAGGTTGTATTTTGATAGTCATTGACCGCTAATATGATTTCACTATTTAGAATTGGCTAAGAATAATTTTCTGAAATTATATTATTAAGGAGAATGTGCAAATATAAAACCAACTTTTTACCCCAAGGATAGAGTAGTAAATACGTCCTTAATATTCGTAAATACTCTGGTCTTGAGAACAACAACAACAGTCAGAGTTATTATTAATATATTATTTGAGCTTACTGACATGGAAGCAGTTTTATTAATTTAGCCTACTTTAACTTGATGTACTAAAAAACAAACTCAAATAAAAGTAAATAAATTAAGACTATACCAAATGTACACAGAATTTAAAATTAAAACTTATACTTAAAAAAAAATTAAAACAAAAAAAAAATACTTGCAAGGTTAAGGATTCAACTTCAACACGTTTACCCAACAGTGATTGTAAGATTGAAATATTAGAAGTTACTTCTTGTGATTTGTTTTTCAGTTTTGTGCAAATATAGAGCACATGTTTATGATTGCCTGATTTAACTACTGTAATAAACGTTACATTACAACCTGACCAAAGTTCTCAATTTTGCTAATATTTGACACTTCAGATTAAAATGGGATGGCAACACGTATTTTATATATTTTTGTAATTTGTCAAAATAACCTTTTTTTTTATAAAATAATTTTCCAAAATTCAGACTGATTTGTTATGTGGGTTTAATATAATGTAAGTTAAAAGGACTTGTACCATTAATTTGATTTCACTTTTAATGCCACTACTCATTTGAACAATACACAGTTCTGCCAGTTTTACTAATAGTAGTGTTTCAACATGCATCAGCTAGATGCAGAACGTACACAATAATAGTCCAGAAGCATGAGGATGATGCTTTTGCCTTATAAACCTTAGGAGTGTCTGTATTTACTTTTAATAATACGTTTTTTTGTTCTTCATTCAGTTTGATGGCAACACATGTGAGGGAACCGGTCTAGGCTTAAAATAAGGGTGTTTAAATAAGCAGATGTACTTTTTATTTGCATATTCCTATATATGACGACAATTTTTACCTGGACATTCACCACACAGACAATTGCTGGTTGACTTAAAAGTTTTAAGTTGATACGAATTAACGTTATTAGTCATTTTAACTTAAATTACATTAAATGATTTAAAGCTGCTTTAAAATAAGTTTAAACATGATTAACCAATAATTTATAAGTAACATAAAGCATATGTTGCCATGACCTATTATTTCACAGTATGTCATGAGCAGGCAGACAGTACTGCTGTAGAAGCATTATCTAATAGATTTTTTAAAAGTTCTGGATTGGCTTAAGGGTTTAATAAGAGTGCGTAAAAATAATAAATCTAAACATAACAGTTAAATGCTTTATATTTTACAGATCTAAGATCAGTTTAAATGCATAACGATACATTTATGCGTAATCTAAAATACACAGCAATCAGAATTGGATATGGTGGAGCAAACCTGCAATTATATATATATATATATATATATA
>CAIGQW010054063.1:408621-420325 GCA_903798125.1 Danio choprae | reverse complement strand
ATGACAATGTTAATGTTAATGACTAAATGTTAATGACTGGGTTTGTTGTCTATGGTATTGAGTGAGGTAAAGTTGGTTTTAAATTCACACATTCCGACTTTCTCCTTAATAATGTCACCTCAGAAAAGTATTCTTTGCAAAAATCTAAATAGCGAAATCATATTAGCACCCAATGACTATCAAAGTTGTTCATAGTCAATTAAAAAGTGCTGCTTTGAAATCATACTTGCATGCTACTTCAGACCCAATATTCAAAGTAGCTTGGTAAACAATATAAAAAAGTTGACACAGTTAAAAAATGAACGAATGTGGGAATATTTCACTACATATTGGGAATGTGGGAATATTTCACTACTATATTTCAATTTCACTACATGTAAAAATGTATGTGACAAATAAATGCTTCATCATCATCATCATCATCATCATCATATAAAAGCAACTTTACCTCAATGTCTAAGGTAATTTCACTCTGACTACTAGGCTATAACTTCAGCTGATGCATCTGTATTCAGAAATGTGGTTGCTCCACATTTAACGTCAGTCACTGGGAGTTGATTAAAAAAAATCTATATAACATGTACAGACACAAGGAGGATATAACAACTTTAAAGAAGATTTTCTCAATATTAATATTTCTCACAGATATTTTCGAACAGTTTATCTCAGTCAAATATTGTCCAACAACCCCTACATCAATAAAAAAGCTTATTTATCCAGCTTGCTGATGTACAAATTCATTCATTTTCTTTTCGGCTTAGTCCCTTTACAAATCAGGGGTCGCCACAGCAGAATGAACCGCCAACTTATCCAGCATGTGTTTTACGCAGCGGATGCCCTTCCAGCTGCAACCCATCACTGGGAAACATCCATACACACCCATTCACACTCATACACTATGGACAATTTAGCTTACCTAATTCACCTATACTGCATGTCTTTGACCGGAGCACCCGGAGCATGCAAACACGGGGAGAACATGCAAACTCCACACAGAAACGACAGCTGACCCAGCCGGGGCTCAAACCAGTGACCTTCTTGCTGTGAGGCGATTGTGCTACCCACTGCGACCCTATGCTGCCCCTGATGTATAAATCTCAACAAAAAAAAATGTTAATAGTTATGTTAATGACTGGGTTTGTTAATGACTAAATGTTAATGTTTCTCCTTAATAATGTCACCTCAGAAAAGTATTCTTTGCAAAATCTAAATAGCGAAATCAAATCAGCAGCCAATGACTATCAAAGTACAACATTGCTCAGTCAATTAAATAGTGCTTATGTTGTTTTGAAATCATACTTGCATGCTATTTCAGACCCAATATTCAAAGTAGCTTGGTAAACAACTCAAAGAAGTTGTCACAAGTCAAAAATGAACGAAGGTGCGAATATAAAACCAACTTTACCTCAATGTCTATGGTAATTTCACTCTGACTCTAACTTTACCTGATTCATCTCCACTCAGAAATGTGGTTGCTACACAATTGAAGCCAGTCACCTGATTAAAAACAGTCTATATAACAAGTACCGACATATGAAGGATGTAACGAGCAGACACCAAACTATGTTGAGTAATAAACAAAGTGAACTAGTCGTTATGTTTTCTGTGGAACCGAAGCGCGCGAGCGGGGCTTGTCTCTGCGTCAGAGAGAGTTCCCTTATCGATTGGCTGCTCCTTGTGCAACGAGGAGGCGTATAAAGTAGGCTTTTGAGGAATTTCACAGACATTTAGCGGGTTTCACGGCGTGGAGGCTGGCTGAAACACTATCCCCGTAGCCTACAATTCTCGTCAATTTTAAGTCAAGAACATGCAGAGCTGCGCTAAATCCTGGCGTGTTGTCATCAGCAGGTCGGTGTCCGCCCGCGTGCCGTACAGGAATATCAACAGAAAAGGGGACGTTTTTAACAAACTTAAAGCCACAACCGGAGATGTGTCTGCAAATGTGCGCTGTTTGGCCACCTCACAAGTTTTGTGGTCCAGAAAGATTGAGCGAATTCTGCCGAGGCACGACGAATTTTCCGAGAGACACATTGGACCGGGCGACAAAGAGAAAAGAGAGATGCTCAACACTCTCGGAGTTGAGGTAAGAGCTGTTTGTTTACTTGTTTACTTAATGTGAATACACAAGATTTCTTTAAAATGCTTAAAGTCAGTATTTTAAACTTTAAAACGCGCAAACAATTGATTTTGAGCTGTTATTGTTGATAATAATAATGATGATGATGATGATGATGATGGTATTGTAAATAAGCTAATATTTTATATATATCTTTCTGCTTATTTCAGTCAGTCTCTCAGCTTATAGAAAACACAATTCCCGCATCCATCCGCCTGGGAAGAAGTTTGAAAATGGACGATCCCGTGTGTAAGTTTCTCCTCTCGGAAGCGGCAGAATGAGGAAACACGTGTCGTTTGTTGTTGTGTGAATTCATCATTTATTTGCATTGACCGTGAGGAGGAAAACCGCAAGATTAAATCTCCCACATTTTGATATTTTCAAAAAACTATCCCTCGTGTTAGATTATAACCTAGCGGTCATATCCATCCCATCGCGCTTTTCCATCAAATTTCCATATTTTTTATTACTAAATATTGCGTATTAGGATTTTCTGACGAACCAGACTCCAACAAAGGAGTCCATCTGAGCGAGGAATGTAGGTTACACGCTCTTTGTGTGCCAATAGACCTTACTGGAGTGTTTTTCACCGTTAAGTCTTCCTTTGAACATATTAGGAGTTGTTTTTGCGGAGCCCGGCGAGCAGCACCAATCTCCTGCCGCCTTCAGCCGATGCCAATAGGATGACAATTAGAGTGTAAAGTTCAGCGTCACACGGCCAGTTTGATCTGGTTAGCAGTAGCATTACATCACGCGAGAGCCTCTCAACATACAAGTTTTGTCTAATAATTGACATTAAATAGGCATTAAAGACGAATAGTACTAGCGAGTTGCACTTGCAAATATAACGTCTAATAATGATTTCATATGAATTTACGATGAAAAACATTTCATCCAGTGTGAATAAACACGTTTTAATGTATTCATTTTGAAAAACTATATGCATTTGAATGTGTTTTTTTAAGTATATTGTCTTAATGTTATTTCTGCACATACAAATATAAAACATTCATAAATGGATGTGCACAAGAGTCGTTTTGATATTTGAATAGCATTTGAATGTTGTTTTTTATTTATTATAATCTTACTGTATTCAAATGCATATTCTAGCTACTCTGAGGTTTGCCAAATGGCAGGAGTCAGTGACTTTAACACATTTATGCATGTGCAAAAATTTATTTAGAAAACCTATATGCTAACCAAATGCATTTATTTATTTATTTATTTATTTATTTATTTATTTATATATATATATAATATTATTATTATTATTATTATTATTATTATTATTATTATTATCTTACTGTATTAAAATGCATATTTTAGTTACTCTGAGGTTTATGGCAGGAGTCAGTGAGTTTAACAGATTTCTGCATGTGCACGAAAGTAATTTTGAACAATGATATGCTAACTATATGCATTTGAATGTTTTGTTTTTTTTTGTTATTTATTATTATCTTACTGTATTAAAATGCACATTCTTCAGTGGTCAGCATATATTTTCATCCATTTCTTAGTGAATATGGGTAATATATAAAAACAGGTTTATTAAACAGATATATTTATTAAAACAATATTTTAGTCACAGAACATCTTTAGAAATGGAAAGATAAGTTAAATTCATGCAAAATATTGCAAAAAAAATTACAAAGTACAATATTTCAACAAAATTGTCTATATTTTTTGCTTCTCTTGATTTTTGCTATTTCTGAAAATTGTATTTAATATTTTTCCCTAACATATATTTGGGCTACAAATTTTTTAACCATTATTGTAAATTATTTTGTTAGATTAGCTCCAGATTTGGCTTCAGTACTGACTAAACTAATGTATCTGCACAAATATAATATTGTAAAGCTTCCTATAGAAAATATTAATTTAAATGAGAGGTTTGTGGGGGGTGTACTCGTATATGCTGAGCACTGTAGTTACTGAGGTTTGACAAATGGCAGGAGTCAGTGAGTTTAACACATTTATGCATGTGCAAAAATTCATTTAGAAAACCTATATGCTAACTTTATGCATTTGAATGTTATTTTTAATTCTTTATTATCTTACAGTATTAAAATGAATATTTTAGTTACTGAGGTTTGCCATATGGCCGGAGTCACTGAGATTAACACATTTATGCATGTGCAAGAAGTCATTTAGAAAACCTATAAGCATTTGAATGTTGTTTTTTTGTTCTTTATTATTATCTTACAGTATTAAAATGCACATTCTAGTTACTGAGGTTTGCCATATGGCCGGAGTCAGTGAGTTTTCTCCTGTGCTTGTGTGTGTGTGTCTTTAATGAAGCGAGCCATGCTGAAGCTGATGGGGGGGCTGGACTGGATTCTGCTGGTTCAGCTGCACAGAGCTTGATCTGCAAATCCTGCGAAAAATTCACTGCTCAACTATAATGGGCCGCTTTGACTCTCTAAACTTTCCCGTTTGTAGTTTTTATTAATCATTATTCTTCAAAATAGTTGTTTGAAAGATAAAGCCGGCTAGCTGCCTCATCGCCGCACAAATATTCAGCGTGAAACTTGACAAAATGAACATCCTACTGATGTTTGCATCAACAATAATGTGCATTTCTTTCCTCTCTGCTTGCTTTTTCTTTCATCTTTGCCCCGTTCAGTTGCGGTGTTGCTAAGCTGCAGCACAATGCCTCGGGAATTTGTGAGTTTCGGTATGAACCGGCTCTAGTGCCTGCTTCAAGCTACGACCATTAAACTAGTTCCCTAGCCATCAGGAAATGTCCCACATGTCCCCTTTATTTGCCTTTCCGCTAGTAAATTATAAATCGCAAAATGCATATATTAATCAGTGAGATCATGTGCTCTTCTATTATTCAGCAGTTCAATGTAGGTCACACTGTTCCCTGTTGTCGTTGTTGTGATGTTTTTGTAGGTGTGTGTGTGTTCAAATACCAGGTGCATTTACTAATATGCATGTAGTCATTCGGTATAGGTCATGTGAGAAAGTTCCTAGAATTGAGTCGGTCAATTTCAGTTTGACTCGACATTAAAGTGTTTTTTTCCTCTCCATCAAAGCAGCTTAGAAAGAATTCCTAGTTTTAAAGGGAGAGTTCACCCAAAAATGAAAATTACCAACTCATTTGCTCTCCCTCCACGTGGTTTTAGGTTTCTTTCTTCTGTTGAACACGAAAGAAGATATTTTGAAGAATGCTGGTTGACCCATTGCCCTCAATAGTAGGAAACTAAAATACTATGGAAGTCAATGGGTCTTGGCAACCAGCATTCTTCAAAATATCTTCTTTTGTGTTCAGCAGAGGAAAGAAACTCAGGTTTGGAACAAGTTAAGGCCGAGTAAATGATGGCAGAATTTACAGTTTTGGTGAACTATCTCATTAAAACCATTGTTTTCTGTTAGCCTGAAACCATGTGTATTGGAAAATGTGTCTGACGACGTCAAATCATTTGTTTGCTATCACATCAAACCAAACCAAAAGCAAAACCTTTATGTACCTGAGCACTTTTATCATTAATCTACAGTGTTTTGCGTGCTGATTGTGTTTTACGGTTCTTATCTCTGTTTAATCACTGCCAGGTGAGAATGAAATTCTTGATTCGCTTCAAAAGATTGCGTCAAAGAACAAGATGTGGAGGTCCTACATTGGAATGGGCTATTATAACTGCTCCGTCCCACCCGTCATACAGAGAAACCTACTTGAGAATTCAGGATGGTATGTGTGACAGTTTACTGAAGCATTTATTTCACTTTCTAATGGAGCAAAATAAAATTAATATATAATTTGTTCAGCCTATGGATGGAGGTGAAATTATTAGCCCTCCATTGTAATTTTTATTCTTTTTAAAATATTACCCGAGTGCTGTTTAACAGAGCAAGGACATTTGATATTTTTCGACAGAAGAAAGTTTTAATTTTCTTTTTAGATTAGCTGGAATAAAAGCAGCTTTTAAATTTTTTATAAACAATCTTTAAGGTCAATAGTTTTAAGAAATATTTTTTTCTGATTGGCTACAGAACAAACCACTGTTGTCCAATAACTTCCCTAATTAACTTAAGTTGCCATCCCTAAATAAATTAACTAAAACCTTTAAATTGCACTTTTTAAAGGGATAGTTCACCCAAAAATAAATGATATCCTTATTTACTTGCCTTTTACTTGTTGCAAACCTGTTTGAGATTTCTTTTGTCTTTTTTTCTGTTGAAAACCTGTAACCATTGACTTCCATAGTAGGAAAAACAAATATTATGGAAGTCAATAGTTAAGTTAATTTTTAATTTGTGTCTTGATTTATTTATTTTTTTTCCTGTTTATTAATTTTATTTAATATTTTCCCCCGACATATTTATTTGGGAGTACTTAATACTTATTTTTTTTTCTATAATAGTTGTTTTTCCTACCATCAATGGTTACATGATTTCAATTTTCTTCAAAATATCATAGTTTGTGTTCAACAGAATAAAGAAATTCAATAAAGGTAAATAGTGAGTAAATTAATATTTTTGGGTTAACTGTCCCTTTAAACTTTACTAGTATCTCACAAAATATTATGTACTGTCATTGTTGTTTGGGGGTTTTACACTAAAGAAAAGCAATTGCTTAATTCCAGTTTTTGTATAAACCTCATATTATTTATTGGAAAGTTTTTTGTACATGCGGTTAAATATACTCAATGTAAACCAAATTTTGTATATTTTAAATGAGAATTGGAACTGTACTTGAATACCATCACAGAGCCTCATAACAAGAAAGCAGTTAAAACTTATTAAACGTGCTTTATTTAATATTCTGCATTAATTTGTATTACATTTTTTCATGTGCCTTCTCGCTCTTATTTATTTTTTTATTTTTTTATTTTGTTATTGTTTCTTTTTCTTTCTCGTTGTCTTTCTCTTTGCTTTACCATTGTTATATTTCTTTTAAAATTGTTATATTTCTCTTGTTGCAAAAAAGTAATATCTGTATTGTTTGTACTATACTTCTATCTGTTGTATTTTCGTTGTGATTGCCTGATGTTATTGCAATAAAATAAAATAAAAAGTACTGTCATCATGGCGAAGACAGAAGAAATTACTTATTAAAACTATTATGTTTAAAAAAAATCTTCATTGAACAGCGCTTGTTTAAAAACTAATCTTTTTCAAATACTTCCCAGGAGGGCTAATAATTTAGCATTAACCTGTATACAATTTGCAGGCATGAGCTGGAGAATTGCGTTTTGATTTTTATCTTATTACATAAAGGAGTAGCATGGCTTAATGTCTTGAATTAGGGCTTCAGTGAGTGTTTGTGTTCTCTACAGGGTGACCCAATACACACCGTACCAGCCCGAGGTGTCCCAGGGCCGCCTGGAGAGTTTACTCAACTATCAGACCATGGTGTGTGACATCACAGGGATGGCAGTGGCCAACGCGTCGTTACTAGATGAAGGAACCGCCGCTGCAGAGGCCATGCAGCTCTGCAACAGGTTAATGCAAGGACATTTATATTGCTTTATCTGTTTATTCTGTTAGCCAACACCTGAACCAGCCCATCCAGGTCTTTGGTGTTCAGGATGTTCCCTCCTCGGGGCTGGGAGGGATAATTGACGCTTGTCTGTTCCTTTTCAAAGGCAAAACAAAAGAAGAATGTTCTACATCGACCCACGCTGCCATCCTCAAACTATTGCAGTTGTGCAAACCAGAGCCAAGTATGAAAATGATGCAGTCTCTCTCTTTCTCTCTAGATCTATCTGTCTGTCTTTCTATTTGTCTATATGTGTGTCTTTCTATTTGTCTATCTATCTGTCTTTCTATTTGTCTATCTATCTGTCTTTCTATTTGTCTATCTATCTGTCTGTCTTTCTATTTGTCTATCTGTCTGTCTTTCTATTTGTCTATCTGTCTGTCTTTCTATTTGTCTATCTGTCTGTCTTTGTTTTTCTGTCTGTCTCTTTCTATCTGTCTGTTTTTATTCATGTTTTTTTTAATCTATCTGTTTTTCTATCTGTCTGTCTGTTTCTATGAATGTCTCTGTTTTTCTGTCTGTCTGTCTCTCTATATATCTGTCTGTCTCTATATATCTCTTTTTGTCTCTATATATCTGTCAGTCTGTCTCTCTATATATCTATCTGTCTATCTGTTTTTCCATCTATATGACTGTCTGTATGTCTCTGTCCTTATTTTTCTGTCTGTGTTGTTTATCTTTCTGTCTGTCTGTCTGTCTGTCTTTCTCTGTCTTTTTCTATCAATCTTTCTATCTGTTTCTTTCTGTCTGTTTTCTATCTGTTTCTTTCTATCTGTCTGTCTGTTTTTCTATTTGTCTCTCTATGATTTTTTTTCTGTCTGTCTGTCTCTAGCCATCCTTCTTTCTATCTGCCTCTGTTTTTCCTGCATATCTTTCTGTCTGTATTTTTTTTTTTTTATCCATGTCTGTCTGTTTTTCTATCTGTCCTGTTTATCCCATGTCTGTCTGCCTCTCTCTATATATCCCTCAGTTTGTCTCTTTTTATCCATCTGAGTCTATAGCTATCTGCCTGTCTCTTTTTCTTTCTGCCCGTCTTTCTGTCAGTCTCACTTTTCTACCTGGCCTGCCTGTCTCTCTCTATCCGTGCATCTCTCTATCTGCCAGTCTCTCTATTCAAAAGAGCTTTATTGGCAGGACTTGTCAAGTATTGCCAAAGCATAGCAGATTACATAAACAATGAATAAAATCATAGCGATCTTTTTATATTATATACATCTTGTATATCTTATACACCAAACAAACACAATTAGAATTCTGGTAAATACATATACAAATAAGAAAGAAAAAGACTAATATGAGGATTAAAAAAAGATTATGAAAGACAAGTCTCTTTATTTGTCTCTATTTCTATCTACCTGCCTCTCACTCACTCACTCACTCACTTACTTACTTTCTCTCTCTATCCGTCTCTCTGCTGGTCTAGACTGACAGACTGATTGTGTTGTGTCCTTCAGTTATATTGGTGTGCAGACGCTCCTCAAGCTTCCTCATGAGATGGACTTCACTGGTAAGGATGTGAGCGGTGTCCTATTCCAGTATCCAGACACAGAGGGCCGGGTGGAGGATTTCACTGCACTCGTCGACCGCGCTCACAAGGGTGGTGTATGTACCACACATTTACAATGACTCCAATTTTCAGATATGTTTTGTGCATTAAGGCAAGACACTGCAGGTGTATAGGTTGGGGAAAAAAAAGAAGAAGCTGTATTAGTAATCATACTTTCCCAGCTGACCTATTTACATTTAGGAATGTAAACATATACAGTTTCTGGAAACTAACCAAATTTCAGCACAAGCAACAAATACCTCTTACTCTATTGACTGATCACTCGTGTGTGTGTGTGTGTCTGTGTGTGTGTGGTTGTGTGTGTGTCCCGTCGTAACTGCCATCAAGAACGCAGAAAGAGCCTAGTGTTAAAACAGTTCATGTCTGCAACAATAGGCAGTCTGCATGTTTGGAAAAGACGATGTCATCTCTATCCTTCATTTGCAGATATTCCTTTATTTGTTTACTACTTTGTGTAGAGTTGATTTGAGTGTTATAATATTGTCCTGTAAAATATATTCAGTGATTATATTTATTTGCACATTGCTTGTACTGTGAAACATAATGGGCCATATGTGATTATTTGGATGCTGTGTTGCTTTAATTAGTATTAGTCATTCCAAATATATAATAATCGTGTGTGTGTGTGTGTATACACAGTTTTGTATATGAAAATATATGGGTATGTCTGTTTTAACCCATGTATGACAGCATCTTTATCTGTATAACAGAATTTTTGAATGCTTTCGGGGTTAGGGTATGTGTATGCATTAATGTATGTATGACTATTTATTTATTTTTCATGTTAACTTTTGTCGTTTTTGCAACATATTTTTTTTTGTTTAAATATGAAAATTAAGCATTATTTAATTAAATGTTTGAAATATATGTATTTAAATAAGAGACGTTTGGTGTCTATAAATGCTACTAACATGTAAATATATGGCGCATTGCAGGATAAAAACATTATTTTAAGAATTGTAACTTTCAGTTAACATTCACTCACACACTTAAACACATAAATGTTACACCTAAACACTTTATGAAATCCCAAAATGTCTAAATAGATAGGTGTGACAATAGGTGTGGTTTTCATCATTTTTGGGTGAACTAAATACTTTCTTTTTTGTTTTGATGCACATATGCATTACAGCATCCCCATCAGACATAATCTGAGCAACATAATCTAAGCAGGGATTTATTTATTTATTTATTTTCCTCTTCTCTAAAGGCTCTGGCCTGCTGTGCTACAGACCTGCTGGCGCTTTGTGTGCTGCGTCCTCCAGCCGAGTTTGGAGTGGACATCGCCCTGGGCAGCTCTCAGCGTTTTGGTGTTCCTCTCTGCTATGGAGGTCCTCACGCTGCTTTCTTTGCAGTCAAAGAAAATCTGGTCCGCATGATGCCAGGGAGGATGGTTGGAGTGACCAGGTGAGTCTGACGTTTAGGTTATCAAATTCAATTCAGTTCATCTTTATTTCTATAGCCCTTTTACAATGTAGATTGTGTCAAAGCAGTTTAACATAGAAGTTCTAGTAAATTGAATCTGTCAGTCCAGTTTTTAGAGTTGAATTTCAGTTTAGTACAGGTCAGTGTGGTTTAATTTTCACTGCTGAAAGTCCAAACACTGAAGAGCAAATCCATCGACGCGCAGCTCCACAAAGTCCCAAATCAAGCAAGCCAGTGGCCATGGTGTTACCGTTCAGCATGATAAAATGGTGAACAGTAACACCAAGTTGCATGTAAATTCTAAAAATAAATGTGCATAATAAATGTATTGAGCCAATTGAGTTGAATACATTTTTAATCTGATGAAAGAAATTCATGATGATAAAAACATTTACTAAATAAATTTCTTGATGTGCATCAGAAAAGTCATGTGATTTATTTTATAATTTGTTTGCCTCAACAGATGATGTGATTAACTAGACTAACCAGAATCTCATGTTGTGCAAACACATGACTGAAAGTCCATTCTTAAAATGACTTTGTATAGTTACCTACAAGTAGTGTTGAGTAAGTTACTTCAAAAAAGTTATTAATTGCCGATTATAATTACATCATAAATTTTCTTTTAAATTACTTTTCTAATTACTACATCTGAATAGTAATTTAGTCACTCAATGCATAGACAATAGAAGTCAACTATTTAATTCTAATTTGAGTCAAACTGCCTTAAGCTTTTTAAAAATAAAAATAATACATCATTTTAATAAAAAAATACTTGATTACTCCCAGGGCCATTTATATCGAAGTTGATATTTAGCCGCACCATATTGGTGTTTTGTAACATCTAGTTTTTATGAAGTGGATTGTTAGCCCAACGCTCAACCCCCAACCTGGAGGACCAGGACATACACACATGCACTACGGACAATTTAGCTTACCCAATTCACATGTCTTTGGGCTGTGGGGGAAACCGGAGCACACGGAGGAAACCCACGTGAACATGGGGAGAACATGCAAACTCCACACAGGAATGCCAACTGACCCAGCTGGGGCTCGAACCAGTGACCTTCTAGCTGTGAGACCACTGCTCCACCGTGTCGCCCTAATAAAAAAA
>CAIGQW010054063.1:367624-381359 GCA_903798125.1 Danio choprae | reverse complement strand
ATATATATATATATATATAAGAATACACAACCATATAAATCTAAAAATGCAAATATGTCACCACTGTGGCGTTGTCAATTTTATTTATACTGTACATATAGCTCCCACATGAAATAAATACTATAGTAATTAATGGTAAGTACTGTAGTGTTTCAGACCAATATTTGAATTAATCTCGTGCGGTAATTCTATATTGCTGTTGTAATACGACTATAGTAATATAAACAACCCAATACTATACTAGTTTTCTACAGCGATGTATCTTATACAGTAGTAAACGTTTACTGTAGTAAAAACAGTTACGGTTCACAAAAGTTAATAGTATGCGAAAGTTGTAAATACTATAATATATACATAATAAAACACTTTACTGTAGTGGTTCATACATGGGGGGTAATAAAATTATGTTTATGCAATTATACATCAACCAGTTTATAAACTAGTTTATATATATATATAAGAATGCACAATCATATCAATCTAAAAATGCAAATATGTCACCACTGTGGAGTTGTCAATTTTATTTATACTGTAAATAGTAGCTCAAACATGAAAGAAATACTATAGTAATTTATAGTAAATCCTATAGTGTTTTTGAACCATTCATTCATTCATTCATTTTCCTTCAGCTTAGTCCCTTTATTCATCAGGGGTCGCCACAGTGGAATGCACCGCCAACTTATCCAGCATATGTTTTACACAGCGGATGCCCTTCCAGCTGCAAGCCAGTACTGGGAAACACCCATACACTTTCACATGCACTACAGCCAATTTAGTTTATTCAATTCACCTATAGCGCATGACTTTGGACTGTGGGGGAAACCTGAGCACATGGAGGAAACCCACACCAACACAGTGAGAACATGCAAACTCCACACAGAAATGTAAACTGACCCAGCTGGGACTCAACCCAGTGACCTTCTTGCTGTGAGGCGACAGTGCTAACCACTACTATAGTAAATACATGAATTGATATGATGCAGTAATTATATATTGCTGTTGTAATACAACAACTATAGTAATATAAACCTAATAGTACTACTAGTTTTCTACATATAGTATTTTATTGAGTAGTGAAACACACCACAGTTTATTGTAGTAAAAGCTATAGTTAATGGTATGCTGAAAGTTAAAAATACTCTACTATATACATTACTGTAGTTCAAATGATGAACAACCATAAAATAGTCATAAGCATTGTTCAGTAAAAAAGTAATATATTGCAATTTTAAAACTCTTTACTCTTTAAAAATAAAATAAAAACACTATACATTACATTCCTTAAAACTTAGTGTAGCTGCTTTTTAAAGTGAATTTAGATTGTAATATATTACTTTCGGCAGCACGGTGGCGCAGTGGGTAGCACAATCGCCTCACAGCAAGAAGGTCGCTGGTTCGAGCCTCGGCTGGGTCAGTTGGCGTTTCTGTGTGGAGTTTGCATGTTCTCCCCGTGTTGGCGTGGGTTTCCTCCGGGTGCTCCGGTTTCCCTCACAGTCTGAAGACATGCACTATAGGTGAATTGGGTAAGCTAAATTGTCCGTAGTGTATGTGTGTGAATGACTTTGTATGGATGTTTCCCAGTGATGGGTTGCAGCTGGAAAGGCATCTGCTGCATAAAACATATGCTGGAAAAGTTGGCGGTTCATTTCGCTGTGGCGACCCCAGATTAATAAAGGGATTAAGCCGAAAAGAAGAATGAATGAATGAGATATGACAATTCTAAAGAAGTATAACAATGGTAAAGCAAAGAGAAAGACAGTGAGAAAGAAAAAAAAAGAATCAATAAAATTAGGCGGTTCATTCCGCTGTGGCGACCGCTGATGAATAAAGGGACTAAGACAAAAAAGAAAATGAATTAATGAATGAATAAAATAAATAAAAATAAAAAAGAGAGAAGGCACATGAAAAAAAAATTAAAAGTAATGCAGGATATTAAATAAAGCACACGTTTTTAGAAGTTTTAACTGCTTTCCTGTTGTAATGTAGCGTGTATGAAAGATTAGATTGTGTAAACTCTGATTTGTGAATATGCGAGCGCGCTTTGTGACACGTCACGGTTGTCGTAGCAGCTGAAATGAGACACTCTTCCTGGTGTGTGTTCATGATGAGGGAGTGTGTGTGTTGCGAGAGAGTGTGTGGGGAAGTAGCAGCATCTTCTGGCAACTTTGATTGCGAACTCAAGGTAAGATATCGAGAAAACGGCACAGTCTGGTTTAAAAACTATGAAAGTATCGACGAGTCACAAACGCTGAAGGTTTTGATAGAGTTAATTTGAGAACTGCTTGTTTTCCTGACGACTCCTCAGGATGAGTATAGTCAAGTATTCGGTGCGAGAGTTCATACTATCTGTGGTATTTCACTAAGTTATGACAATTAGATTTTAAACTAGTACTCGATTAATTAGTAGCAAACGGAAATAACAGAGTAGCTAAACATGAATACTTTTAGTTTAAACACATTTTTTACAGTGTTCTTACACGCTACTGTCACTGTATAGTATAGTAATGTTGTTAATGTTATTAATTACATATTTGTAATAATAAATAGTTGTAACACTTTATTTTACAGTGTCAGTTGGTAGAAAACAGTAAATTATGCCAAAGTAAAGTGTGTTATTAATTAATATTTGCTTGTACTGTATGTATAACAAGTATATTGAATACTTTTTTTTTTACAATGCTGTTGTTATACTTTATAAGTAGCCTACATAGAGTAGTTATAACAGTAAATTATGCACAATAAACTAAACATGAATCAAACCCTAACCCTATAGTATGTGTTGTTAATTTATGTTTTTAGTACTTGTCTGTGCTATTACACTGTAACAAGGACATGTTTACTGAATATTTTTGGTAACACTTTATTTTAGTGTATTTGTTAGGCCTGTCACAATAATCAATATATAGACTTATCGTGCAATACTTGGAGATGACCTCAATAATTATTACCATTGCAATATATATTTATTCATTCATTCATTTTCATTTCGGCTTAGTCCCTTTATTAATCTGGGGTCGCCACAGCGGAATGAACCGCCATATATTTACAAATTCAAAAATAACGTTAAAACCATTTTACAATGACATTTACGGTTTACCTCACCGGTATCAAAGTTTATAATTGGACATTTACCTAATAGGACATTTAATAGTATATATAATAGGACATTTACCTTTTTAACATCAAATTATAGAATCTAACATATGGTTGTGTGTGAAAACCCAGTAGATCAGCAGTTTCTGAAATACTCAGACCAGGCCGTCTGGCACCAACAACTATGCCACATTCAAAGTCACTTAAATCACCTTTCTTTCCCATTCTGATGCTCGGTTTGAACTGCAGCAGATCGTCTTGACCATGTCTACATGCCTAAATGCATTGAGTTGCTGCCATGTGATTGGCTGTTAAGAAATTTGCATTAAGGAGCAGTTGGACAGGTGTACCTAATAAAGTGGCCGGTATGTGTGTTGTGGGGGGGGGGGGGGTATTTGTATTGGACTGTATTGGAATATTTACACAACTTTAAAGAAAACCATGGTGAATGTCCAAAAAACATAGTATTACTGTTTAGTATTTTAGTTACAATGTCACAAGTCCATACTGTTGTTTACTTTGATGTGTTGTTCAGTGATTCAGTGCAGTGGCCACAGGAGATGCTTTAAGAGATCTCATCGCTCAAGAGAAACAGCAGGACAAGCGGGCGGAGAAATGGCCGATAACACAAGCTCATCTGAAGATGCGTCCTCTTCCAAAGTCATCAGGGTGGTTTTCTTGGCACTCCTGCTTGATTTGCTGGGCTTCACGTTAATACTTCCTCTCCTGCCCTCCATCTTGGATCACTACAGTCAAACTGGGGTGAGATCATCATTTTCAACTTATCATTTGTACAGTTGAAGTCAAAATTATTATTAAAATTATTATTTTTTTCAATTCTTTTTCAAATATTGCCCAAATTATGTTTAACAGAGCAAGCACTTTTTCCACAGTATTTCCTATAATGTTTTCTCTTCTAGAGAAAGTCTTAATTGTTTTATTTTGGCTAGTATAAAAGCAGTTTTACAATTTTTTAAAAACCATTTTAAGGTCAATATTATTAGCCCCTTAAGCAATACATTTTCTCAATTGTCTACAGAACAAACCACTGTTATACATTCATTCATTTCATTCATTTAGTCCCTTTATTAATCTGGGGTTGCCACAGCGGAATGAACCGCCAACTTATCCAGCACATGTTTTACGCAGTGGATGCCCTTCCAGCCGCAACCCATCACCCAATTCACCTATACCGCATGTCTTTGGACTTGTGGGGGAAACCGGAGCACCCGGAGGAAACCCACCCCAACACGGGGAGAACATGCAAACTCCACACAGAAATGCCAACTGACCCAGCCGAGGCTCGAACCAGTGACCTTCTTGCTGTGGGACGATTGTGCTACCCACTGCATCAATAATAATATACAAATAGCCTGAGAGTGATTTATCTTCATTGTTGGACACTTATCTTCATTCTATGAAATGATGAATATTGTTATTTTTTTCTCCATGACTTGTCGGACATTTTCAATAAATAGGGGTGTCACACCAAATGACAACAAAACTTAACAGTTTTATAGTGGTTCCAAAAAAAAAGTTAAATATGTAAAAAAATTGAAGACAAAAAGTGAACATGTGCATGTCATGGGCTTCACATGAGGCTTCAGTCACATGATCTTGAATGGGGTCCTTCAACTAATCAAAGTTTTCGCTGGAATTGCTGATTTAGAATTAGCATATACTGTAGTGTTAACATGTGGGTGGCATGGTGGCTCAGTGGTTAGCACTGTCGCCTCACACCAAGAAGGTCACAGTTGGCATGTTTTCCCCATGTTGGCGTGGGTTTCCTCTGGTTGGTCCAGTTTCCCCCACAATCCAAAGACATGCGCTATAGGTGAATTGGGTAAACAAAATTGGCCTTAGAGTATGAGTGTGTGTGAATGCGAGAGTGTATGGATGTTTCCTAGTACTGGGTTGCGGCTGGAAGGGCATCCGCTGTGTAAAACATATGGCGAAATAGTTGACGGTTCATTTCGCTGTGGCGACCCCTGATAAATAAGGGACTAAGTCGGAGGAAAATGAATGAATGAATGAATGTAGTGTTAACACCAGATGACTGTTTTCAGTGACAATGTGTATCAAGTTCTTATGTTTTTAGAAATGTATTAATGAAAAAATGCTAAAATAAAAACACAAATTGGGCCTGAGCTATTTATTAATGACAACTAAAAACCCTCTTCCGTGATAACCTGATCCCCTGTAAACAAAACCTGGACCCCCTCTTCTCTCGCTTCCACTACACCACATGACAACCTCAAAACATTATGCAGTTCTGAGTGTGCCTTACACAGGTGAGTGGGCTTGACAAACCACATGTAGAAAACACACTCTTTCATCTCTCTGACACTTTAACCGACACTTGCACCAGTATTTGCACATTTGCACCGGACACTTTCTTACAATCACTCCATATCTCAAAAAATATATAAACATTGTGCATTTATGAAGTGTGCTTCACACCGGTGAGTGGACTTGACATCTATAGAAAGCACACTTTCAACTCTCTGACACTTGAACTAACTCTTGCACCAGTTTTTGCACATTTGCACCAGACCCTTTCTTACAATCACTCCATATCTTAAAAAAAAACCGCTGCATTAATAAAGTGTGCTTCACACAGGTGAGTGGGCTTGACAAGACCTGTAGAAACAATCAACCCCCCCCCCAACAACCACCCCCCCCCCCCCCCCCGAGTTCCTTTGTATAATTAGCACTTCTTGTGTGTATTGCCTCCTCTTGTTGAATCGCTAGTTGCTGAATCCTCAATTGTAAGTCGCCTTGGACAAAATCATCTGCTAAACGACTTAATGTAAAATGTAATGGTTGTACTATTTTATTTTTAATTCAAAAGAGCTGTAATTTATTGAGCTATCATAGCACACCATAGGACCATAGAAGACAAAGAAATGTTTAACCGTTTACTACATTACTAGACAATACAAATTACATTCATTGAGCAGTGAAAATGCAACGTCATGTCAACAACCCACATATTTTTGTTAAAACATTCTTTGTTCAAAAAGAAATGCTGCTGTAATTTGACCTAGATTAGTCATGCACGTAAACCATATCTTTTCCAGTCAAGACATGTTCCTCCTACTGTCTGATTGATGTTATAAAGCAAGGATATAAAGAGCATTTCCTCTACAGAAGTCAACAATGACTCAATAGCACATACTAAATGAATTCGCTTTATAATATCATATAAGGTTGTTGAAGAGACAAGACTGTGGAAAGCCTCCAGGCACAGAGCTGTTCTTTCTCATTAAAATGAAGCTGACAATGGTTTCATTCACTTTTTAATTTAGCACACAATAATTGAACTCTTCCAGTTAACTTCCAGTTAACTTCCAGTTACTTGGCTGCATGATACTGGGAAAATCTGCAATATCGTTGTTGTTAACTATTGCAGTAATTATATTTCATTTTATTAGCTTTTTTATTTTATTTTAGCTTTAAAACAATGTCATACTAAAATAAACAGGTTATATGTATTTTTACTGTCACACTTTATTATAATGTACAATTCACACTATTAACAAAGCATTAATTTAGACTTTTAGCTCAGTAAACTATTAATTAGCTGCTTATTAATAGCATTAGGTATTAATAGTAATAGGTATTGGCTATAGTGCTAATAAACAGTTAATATCTTAATATTAGGCAGGTAATAAGCCAATAGTAAATAATAGCCAATAGTGAATTGTCACTTAACCTAAAATGTTACAAATTTTTCCAATTTAAATATATCTAATTCAGGCAACAAAAAATAAAAATATCAATGACTGAAAACCTGGGCAGATGTTCTGATTCTTATTGGCTCTAATTGGCAATTTCCTCTTTTGTCTCTGTTCCTGCCATTAGTATTTATTTTCAGCTCACTGTTCTGAGTCTCTCAGTTCACCTTTGGGTCGGTCCAGCCAATAGCAGAACAGCACCCATTGGAGAGGCAGGTACATTAATAGTAAGGCCCCGTCTGATTGGTCAAATCTGAATAAACAACCTATGCATCACACAAATGCTTGGCGCATAGAATAAATGTAATTTATTTATTTATAGCATCTCTCTGCATTACAGAAATCACATATACTATTATTGCAATAAACACATTTCGATAGATTGTTGGTAGTGTGTACAATACATTTCAGTGTGCACAAATTGTTACGTTTTCCCTCACTTGATAGCAGCAGCTGAAGAGTTACGTAATAAATAAATGAATAAATAAATGTAAAAATGTATTTCTTTTGTATTTTATTCCAGTATATAGTTACAGTATGTAAACATGCTGAAATCTGGATATTTATTTGTAGACACAAATCACTTGAGCTTGTTTCTTGATAAATTGATTAAAATGAGGTGTTTATGACTACAGAAAATATATACTATCTATCACACTTTATCTTAATGTACAATTGACACTATTACCAAACCATATACTATGACTTTTAGCTTAATAAATGACTAATTAGCTGCTTATTAATAGTTAGTAAGGTAGTAGTTGGGTTTTAGGTTTTGGGTAGGATGAGGGATGTAAAATAAGATGTTAAAATAAGTGCAGTTAATATCAGTTAATATCTCAGTAATAGGCTGGTAATAAGTCAGTAAATAATGTGAATTGCTCCTTAAACTAAAGCGTTACCAAAATATCTGTCAATGGGATAATTTAAATGCACTTATTATCAGATGCAGTCAGTTGCAAAGCAGGACATCTGAATGGATTTTTCAGTGTATGTAAAATGACATTAAAGTTTATTTCGTTCTACAGGACAATGTGTATCAGTCATTACAGAGCATAGTGGACTGGTTCAGAGGAGCAGTCGGAGTCCCGATGGAAACTAAATATAACAGTGTGCTTTTTGGAGGTAACTTAATTTCTTTGAATGCAGTGTGTCATTCTGTGTATTGAGGACATGTGCACTGATGATCTTCTCTGCTCTGTTAGGTCTGATAGGCTCTCTCTACTCTCTGCTGCAGTTTTTGTCGTCACCCATTACTGGGGCTCTTTCAGATGATTATGGCAGAAAACCTCTGCTGCTGTTAACAACTGTGAGGAAAGACCACATTGACACAATCCCATCATAAAGGGCAGGGATTCACTAACTTCGTATAGTCTCATCAAACTCATTTGATCTAAATTATTAGATTGAAGTATGCCTTTCCTTGAGATTTCTAAGATATTTAAAGAATGGACCAACACATATGCATGTTCATAGTTCTAGTGTAGATTAATGGTAACTTGTTATGCAGGTAAACATAAAAACAAGCAAAAATATATAATATAATATAATAAATATAATATATTTTATGTTTTATTTAATGTTTTAGTAAGTGTTTTATTTTGATTAGTATAAATAAATGTATTTATTTTGCTGAATTGTTAGTCAACTGAGACACTGAGTTAAATTAATAAAAATAATAAATAAATTAAACCTTTTAGATATCTTTACATGCTGTTAAAGATACATTTGCATGCAGTTTTTTTGTGTGTGTCCTTTTTAAAATTACTTTTTTTCCTGAGCAAAACATAATGAGAATCATGCATTTTTTTTTACCATGATTTAAACAAAACTAAAATGTAATTCAATGTAACAATAGTTTATATATATCAAAAACTCTTAACAGGCCTATTTAGAACAAGAATCATTTGATTACATATTAAAAGACTCTATTTAAGGATCACAGTGCAGCAGAATTTATTTGCATTTACATTTATTTGTTTAGCGGATGCTTTTATTCAAAACAAATGACCAGAAGAGTGGAAGCTGTCAGACCAACAATAATTTGCCACAATGAGCCCAGTTAACTCAGAATACTAATTAACTTTCATTTAAAATCTTCCCACTGTCCTTCAAACCACTAGGTTTAACCCATTTGTCAGCATGAAGTTTTAATAAGTAGAAATAAAATCAAATTTAGCATGAGCACTTTGGTTTTATATATTTTAATATGTGTGTGTCTGAATTTTTACATTTTATTTTTTTTACAAATGTTATTTAAAACATTAGCATGTATGCTGCTTGCATTTAATATGATTGTTATGTAGAGAAAATCACAATTGTACCGTACTCTGTACACTGTACGGAGACCAACATGAATAGGAATTGCAATTCTAACATGTAATCTTTAATTAATGTCAAAGCTTTTGCTAGAATTTATGGATAATAGCAATTTTAAGGAATATTTCATTGTTTTCCAGATAGGTCTCACGGCGTCCTATGTCTTGTGGGCTTTCTCTCACAGTTTTACCGTATTTCTGCTGTCTCGAGTAGTGGGAGGCATTTGTAAAGGTAACGTCAGCCTGTGCACTGCTATTGTGGCGGACCTGCCTTGCCCTAAAGCAAGAAACAAGGGGATGGTGAGTTACAGTCATTATTATCAGTAATTAACAGAGTTAATTGTAATGTAAAGGTGCTATTTGAAGTTTGTGAATGAGGCAAGCGCTTAAATATCCTGCTTGATGTACTGTTACCTCACCAACTGCTATAATACCATACCCTGTGGATTAAAGAAACAATAAAAAATTTGCGACTAATAAAATGTTGGGGTACTAACGGTTTGTCGACTTTTTGGGGGCAGCCCTATGTCAAAAAATTACTTTAAAACCTTATCTATGTATTATGTATTTAATATTTGTACATTTATTTAAAGGTCATGTGAGGTGCTTTGAAATGTGTATTTTTATTCGATATTTGACGTAACGTTGACATAAAGAGAGGGTGGGACATAGAGTAGCTCCTCCCCTTAAAAACAATAGCCAATAGCGTTTATCACAGCTCTGCCAATGAGAGTGGTTGATCTCAAGCGCATCAAATGAAAAGCAAAAGAGAAGCGTTTTGAAGGGGGCGGGGCAATATACTAGAGAGCATTTGATTGGTCAAGATTTGATGAGGATCTGAAGTATGAAGTGATGTGAAAAAAATCGACCCGTTTAAGCGGAAGTGACAAACTGAGCTTTGAATGTTTATATTATCGAAACACAAATTTTGTCACTGTTTAGTAGCACACTATCTTATAGATGTTCCTTAAAATGAACATACTGATACTAACATCTAAAAATTTTTATTTTAATTTCACGGGACCTTTAACATGTTTACCGTCCAGAATCGTTACCAGGCCCAGAATGACAACATCAATGTTCTCCTTTAAATAATAAAGGTCTATAGTGGGCTAATACCCCTATAAATAGTACTTTTACATTTTTTTCAAGTAAACTAACTGACTGCCAACCAATCGGTGCTTTTGAAAACTCTATCGGTTGGGTTTAGGGAAGGAGGTGGGTGGCTCAGTCGATCGGTCAGTCAGTCAGTTGACAGCGGCCTCTGGTGGATTTACGCGAGAACAGCAGGCACGAATGGCACTCGCGATAGAAATTTGAGATTTTAAAAAGCATACACAGCGGCCTCTTGCGGAATCACAAGACAAAAAACCTACCTCCTGGGAAATGTATATAGGGGTACGTTTACAGAATAAGCCTGGGTTGTATTTTTAATGTCACAATTGCATAACTACATATTTTCAAGACAAATATGACATTATAAGGTTGTACATTTAGAGTGATTTAAAGATTTATTTGGTTTGTTTTCTTCTGTTTTCAGGCAATGATTGGTGTGGCCTTCTCCTTGGGGTTCACATTGGGCCCATTAATGGGAGCATACTTCGCTCTGAGACTTAAAGACGCGGAGGTGTTTTATCAAGGCCCTGCCATGCTGGCTGTCCTTTTTTCTTTAGCAGACCTGCTCTTTATCTTCCTCATGCTCCCAGAGACTTTACAAAAGGTAACTGAAATGCAACAACTAGATGCAAAGTGTTATTAATCAGTTTATTAAAGGGATAGATCACCCAAAAAACGAAAATACTATCATTATATTATTGTTATATTCCAACTTTTTAACTTTACTAATTTACTAAATTAATTTCAGCTTAATTTCATTATTTATAGCGTTGTAATCGATGCTTTTCATGACTCAGGGGGCTTCAGAATCATCAGGTCTCCAACAACAATCTGGAGATCTTCTTCACCCTGTTGCACTTTTCAATTTCACTGCGGTCACGAGGACAGAGAATCCACCGTCTGAACAAAGTAAGTGTATTTAGTTTCAACCAGGTAAAAGCCTTCAGTTTGACCAGAGTGAATAATAAATGAAGTGTTGATGATCGTTTTTCTTTTTCACATCAGAAATGCAGAATCTTAAGGTGCTTGGATTGGTGTATTTCACATATCTATTTCTCTTCTCTGGCCTGGAGTTCACCTTGAGTTTTCTGACACATCAACGCTTTCAGTTTTCAAGGTAAAGTATGTAACGTTTGCTATTTGTGTCCCGTGCATTTTGGGATATTAATTGCATATTCATTTGAAAATGTTCATAGAAATTGTATTGAGGTAATTACAGTTTTTTAAATGAAAAGAGATGCAAAAAGTATTATGAAAACATTAACAAAAACACATTAAATAAAAGAAAAAAAACAACATGATTGATAATTGGGTTAAGTAGCAGAACAATCTCAATCATTTCAAATGTTATATAGGTCATTATGAAAAAAGCATCCAAATTATTTGGTTAAATGTAGAGATGAACTGATTTTTTCGATACAGATTCCAATATCGACACCAATTTTAATAATAATGATATTAATACATTTACTTATAATGCGATTTTCTAAAACCCAAAGCGCTACAACAACAGAGAGAATAAAACATGCAATAAAATACAAGGATTCATTCATTCATTCATTTTACTTCGGCAATTATATTGATTCACTAAAGTGCAGTTGGTTTCTTTTAATGTCCAAGACATTTTAGCCCAAACAATCCAATAGTTTTGTGCCATGATAGCTTTAAGTTAATCCAATATTGACCAATCATTTTGGCGGCCGATACATCAGTGGATCCCTAAATAAATTACCTACAAAATAAGTTCCCCAAACAGCATGCATCTGCCTTCATTCATTCATTCATTCATTTTCCTTTGGCTTAGTCCGTTTATTCATCAGGGGTCGCCACAGCGGAATGAACCGCCAACATATCCAGCATATGTTTTACACAGCGGATGCCCTTCCAGCTGCAACCCAGTACTGGGAAACACCCATACACACTCATTCACGCACATACGGTCCCTTGGCTTTGCTATAGAGCCCAATGTGTTCTTAATCCAGCCCTGTTGACTTCATTAACATTGATTACAATACAATTTTTTTAAGTTATCAAGTTCAAAGGTCTTGTAATAACTCCCAGTAACACTCAAATGAGTATTTCATTGAGTGCCCTATTAAGGGTTAAACACATGATCAGAATTGTGCTTTATTTGCTAATTATTTATGCTATATTCCATATTTTCATACATTAAGTCACAACTATGGAACATTTCAACAGATCTTGAATAGATAAACTGTCCGTAGAAAATCTAGTAAATTGATTTTGAGAACAAGGCTCAACTTGTGACTCATGAAGCTTTAAAAAACAGCTTGTGGGCGTATTTTTATGTATGCATTAAGAACCAGGAAGTTTTGGAGAGTTTATAATAAATCATAAACAGCCACAACCGGGAAAGGGGGACAAAGGTTAAAGTGAAGTGTTGTTAGCCTTAGGATAATCTATAATGTCCCAATTTTTTTAAATGAAGTGCTGCCTTCTTGTGTTGCAGCATGCAGCAGGGGAAGATGTTTTTTTTCATTGGCATCACTATGGCAGTGATCCAGGGTGGATATGCCCGCAGGATCAGACCTGGCCATCAGATCCAGACTGTTAGCATGGTAAACTCTTTTATGAATTGTTGGATCACGAGCCAATTAATGTTTTCTTGATATTTTCTCAGAACTCAAAATATGATGGATGGATGATTAACTCCTCAAAGGCCTGGGCATTGTGACTACTTACACTATTTGTTTTCATGTGTGTGTATTTCAGGCAATTATAACACTCATACCAGCCTTCCTGCTCGTTGGAATCGCATGGAATTTGACGCTACTCTATTCTGGATTGTTTTTGTACTCTTTTGGTATGGAAGTGTGTATTTTTACATCTATCATTCAGTATACAAATGCATTGTTTACTGCTATCATCCTAATTAAAAACGTATTAATTTATTTGGTTAGTATTAGAGCTGTAGCAAAAAATCGTTCAACAAAATGATTCTGCGTCGATTTGGAGATTCAGAGATTCTCTTAAATAGATTCTGAGCTTATTTTTTAACAGCTGGGCTAGTTTTTAGCAGCAGACGACACTTCGAGGCTAATTTTTAATGGTAGATGGCGCTCTAGGCTAGTATGTAACAGCAGATGGAGCACTAGGCTAGTTTTTAACAGCAGACGATACTCTAGGCTAGTTTTTAGCAGCAGATGGTGCTCTAGGCTAGTTTTTAGCAGCAGATGGTGCTCTAGGCTAGTTTTTAACAGCAGATGGTGCTCTAGGCTAGTTTTTAACAGCAGATGGCGCTCTAGGCTAGTTTTTAACAGCAGATGGCACTCTAGGCTAGTTTGTAACAGCATGGCACTCTAGGCTAGTTTTTAACAGCAGATGGTGCTCTAGGCTAATTTTTAACAGCAGATGGAGCTCCAGGCTAGAAACAAGATTGCACTCTAGACTACTTTTTAACAGCAGATGGTGCTCTAGACTAGGGTTTAACAGCAGATGGTGCTCTAGACT
>CAIGQW010054063.1:353952-364609 GCA_903798125.1 Danio choprae | reverse complement strand
TTGAAATGTTTACAGTAAAAAAAACACTTTTCTTCCTAAAAGCATTAAAGCCCACTGAATAAACATTCCCTTTGAAATGTTTACAGTGAAAAACAATACAAAGTGCGTGGAACGCTTTAATGCACGGTAAATAGTAAAACTGTATTTCATGAATGTACTTTTTTACACTTTACAACACAAGCTTATTCCTAGTGTCTGTGTTCCCGCTTTATTACAAAGACTTTATATATTTGATCAATGTAGCTTTATATACACTGGTAAACAGCAGGGAAAACAAGTATTGAACACGTCAGGATTTTTCATGGTAAATATATTTCTTAAGGAGCTGTTGAGTTGAAATTGACCCCGATTTTGGTCAAAATCCAAACATATTGCATTGCCCCTCCAAGACTTCAACAAAGTGTAAAAATCTTATTGGTTCTGTGGGTCTCGTCTATCAACTATTATCTTTAGTTCATATTTTCTATTGGATTCAGTTTAGGGGATTGGCTGGGCCATTCAATCAGCTTTATTTTCTTTCTCTGAAATCATCTGACAGTTTCCATGGCTGTGTTTTGGATCATTGTCTTGCTGAAATGCCCACCCTGGTTTCATCTTCATCATCCTGCTAATGTAGATGTTGAACTGAAGCAGCTAATATTCATTTACAATGAGGAAGAGCAGTGGGTTGCTGAAGAACTACTGAGAGATTTCAGCTGCTGTCTGGGCTTTCCATGCCTTTTTAATCCTTCATTTCTTCATGTGTTCAATATTTTTTCCCTGTGTCATTTCATTTTATTATATGTAACTTGCCTCACGGTGGCGCAGTGGGTAGCACAATCGCCTCACAGCAAGAAGGTCGCCGGTTCGAGCCTCAGCTGGGCCAGTTGACATTTCTGTGTGGAGTTTGCATGTTCTCCCCATGTTGGTGTGGGTTTCCTCCGGGTGCTCTGGTTTCCCCCACAATCCAAAGACATGCGCTATAGGTGAATTGGGTAAGCTAAATTGGATAAGCTAATATGTGTGTGAATGAATGAATGAGTGTGTGTATGAATGAGTATGAATGTTTCCCAGTGATGGGTTGCAGCTGGAAGGGCATCTGCTGCGTAAAACATATGCTGGATAAGTTGGCGGTTCATTCCGCTGTGGCGACCCCAGTTTAATAAAGGGACTAAGCCGAAAAGAAAATGAATGAATGAATATATGTAACTTTTTTTCTAATAGTATGTATGGATCACTTTGGTTGTCACTGACATCTGGTGAAGATTTTGAGTCAGCAGCACCTTTAGAAATATCTTTTCTGAGAAAAATGGTAATGTGTTTAATACTTTTTTTTACCCGCTGTATATATTTTGAAGTGTGCTTATATGTATTAAAAATGTGAATACTTAATGTGCCTTTTTAATCAGATTTATAAAAAAATAAAGACTGTTATTGATATTTTTTTCTACTAGATTTTTTTTGAATGTTTCATTATTTTTATTTTGTATCATAATTATTTAATGTACTGTTTTAATATAAGAAAATAGATTATACACAAATATTCCTAGATTGAATTATCAAGCCAAACAGAAGCTGTTATATTAATAATTGAAATTAAATAATAATAAAAAATTGTAAAGATAAATTTGAAATTAGCCTAAAAGAAAAAAGGGAAGGAGAATACAAGCAATAACAACATTTTATAGATAGACACATATTATATATGTCTTGGTATCTTTTTTGTTAATAAATATTGAGGTAAAGTTTGCCTTTTGTGTATTTACAGCAAGGTGTCATTTGATTAAATTAGTCAACTGCATCTCTTAACTGAAAAAAGTTCTTAATATTAATTTAATGTTAATTTCAACATTTAATACACTAATAAAATCAAAAGTTAATGTTTTTAATAGATTTGAGCTAACATGAACTATAAAGACCTACACTTTTAAAACTAATGATGACAAAAAAGATTAATAATAAACATTGTAACAAATGCTCAGCAAATTGTAAGTGTTGGTTTATGTATTTTAGTCATCTAACAAATAACATTTCAACACATCCATGTTGCACTGCTTGTAAATACTGTTTTAAATCATTAAAAGAGGGTATATAAAGTATACAATTTTATTTATATATTGTGACATGTAAGGGTATTCAAGCAGGTCGTCAAATAAAATGTTACTCAATTTCACCAAAGACTTTTGACATAACACAACCCGGTGTGTTGAGTAATGTCAGATCACATTTTCAAAATAAAAGTCCCCGCACCGACTCCGCTTGTTGTCAACTTTGAGCTTAATCTTTAATTATTTGGCCTACCTCTTTTACATCTGAACCGAACGGACTTCGATTTTTTAAATGGCTCTCGTTAAAGACCGAAAGGTATGTATGGTTTCACTATCGGCTTATTTTCTGTTTAGTTTACAATGCTGTGTTTACACTAGCTCACGCGTCTGACTAAACGATCAATCCAGAAAGCCCATATGGTTGTTTGACCCGAAACACAAGATCTGCTAAAAGCTTCCTACAGCTAAACATTATATAACGTTACACAGACTCTCTGTTATGCTATTTGACATGTAATATTGATTCTCACTTGTGCGAGTTGACATCAAGCAAGTTTGTATGACGGTTTCTGTCGGCATATTGAGATTTGTAGCTGACTGCTAACCAATACAATCCCATATCTATTAGAATAATTCAAATACGCTCACATTAACTTTTATAATCATAATATATGCCAGATTTTAGCAAGTACTGTAACTGCTTGAAAGTGACTTTGACTGGATTATGACATAAGACTTTACAGAGCCGTATTTGGTCTTTAATTTTAGTTGCTGCGTCATTATTTGTCATTAACATTTGGATTTAGCATCGTTCTTTAGCATTACACACAGATTTTTTTTTCCCTTCAGTTTGATTCATTCAGCTTCATTTCAGCTCGTGAATGTTTTCTTATCAGCAGTCTGTTCTTTGAACCTGTTCGCAGATAATGAAGGCTGGAGTTTTGGGTCCTCTGAAGTTGTTTGATTCATAGCCTTCAACAGCCTCACAAAATGGAGAATCATTCAAAAAGGTAAACTGTGTGGCCTCTGACTTGTACTTATCTGTCAGAGCAAGCCTTTGTTGAGAAATGATTCAACAATGTAATTCCTATTTAAATTAAAGCACATTCACTTCGCCCCAAAAAGTATGGTGGCACTTTAATGTATGAATTTCTTTACATCATGTAACTAGCTAAACAAGTGCTTTCTGCAAAAAGTCAACATTTACTTATTCATGTTTTTCTAAACTATAAGATTTTGGTAAGTCTTCACATTATGAATGTACATGTTTTTAATGTAGAGTTCTGTCTCTTGTAAGTCCAGGTAAGCAAAAAAAAAAGCTAATAAAGACGTTGTATAATAAATCCATATGAATTATCTTATCGTAATCTCATAATGTTAATTAAATTGGGTGGTATTGTCTTTTTATATGTTAACATAATTGTGTAGATGTAAAATAAATCTGTTCATCATTTGAAGCATATTCAACTTGACAAAAATAATACCATAATTTGTGTTTTAGGGTAATTTATTTATTTTCCAAATGACTTTTTTCCTGCTGTTCTTCATTTATCTGGACCAATTAAAAATGTGTGAAATTAAAAGAAATTATGAAGATTATTAAATATATTAACACTTTGTTATTAGATTGTAATACTTAGTAACCCAATCAAATAAGACTTTTTTCCTAAATTCAGTTTTATCCCTGATAAATTTGAAACCAAGGAAAGTACTTGACTTGTATTATTATTCTTCAGTGTTTAAAGTTACTTTTTAAAGTTGTTCATTCATTCATTCATTCATTTTCCTTTGGCGATGTGCATAAACTATCATCAGGAAGCTTTATCTTCAATTTAAGAGCTGTTTACAGTGATACACTTGTCTGTGATAACATTATCAGCTCTGTGTTAATGCTCTGCAATTCAGCACTCCAGTCAAGTACAGACACATTTATTTATATTGCACTTCATACAGTCAATTGCTTTAAAACATTACAGTATTAAACATGAAAGAAATCTGTTGCTTTACAGTAGAAATTAAAGTGTAATTCTAAATGAAAGCAGATCTGTGGTGTTTTATATTTTTAATTTTGGACGTCAGCGAAGGACGTCCAAGTATTTATGCCTTTTCTTTCCAGCTCTGTTCATTCATTCATTCATTCATTCATTTTCCTTTGGCTTAGTCCCTTTATTTATCAGGGGTCGCCACAGCAGAATGAACCGCCAACTTATTCAGCATATGTTTTACACAGCAGATGCCCTTCCAGCTGCAACCCAGTACTGGAAAACACCCATACACGCACATACACTACGGCCAATGTAGTTAATCCAATTCACCAATAGCGCATGTCTTTGGACTGTGGGGGAAACCGAAGCAAACCCACGCCAACACGGGAAGAACATGCAAACTCCATACAGAAATGCCAGCCGGGGCTCGAACCAGCGACCTTCTTGCTGTGAGGCGACAGTGCTAACCACTGAGCCACTGTGTCGCCTTTAAAGTTGTTGTTATTAATATTATTATTATTATATTTTCCTCTGAGAAGCACAGTACAATAGAATTAATTGTTTTGTCATAATTGCTTCAAGTTGAACTAAACTTTTATTTTGACCAGACATTTACATTACATTTTAAATATGCACTTTACAGTATGTGTGCACAAGACATGAGGATAGCTTTCTCAAATGGTAAAATGCTTGTAATTGTCAGGGCAGCTCAGTAGATGAATTTATTAAGCGTTAAGAACAAAGTCCTCAAACTTTTGCAGCTGCTTATTTTAATATTTTCAGCTATTTTCTGTCTTGTGGCCTCTACATGTAAACATCTTCAATGTGAAACATCTTACTCAGGACAGTACTACATTGTATATTATATATAACTATATTATAATAAATAAAAATAATACATGCGTTTTGTATGATCTCTCTTATTTTGTTAAAATCATTCACATTTTCACAGATCCTGCAAGGGGTTCATAAACCTTTGCATCACACACATGAGCAATTTCACGCAAATGTCAACCCTCCCATGAAAAAAATAGTGAAACCCTTTCTATGCTGTTGGATTAGGCATGTATTTTACAGTACTGTAAAAATACTCAAACAATGTCTGTCAACATTTTCAAACAATTATATTCGATTTATTAAAGTCACACAAAGTGGCAATTTCACATCTGTCACATCCATAACGGAGAGATGCCACATCCATAACCAAGCTTTTTCCTCAGAAATGCAAATATGTCAAATAAAATGTAATCAATCATGTTTGTTCTATAGAGAGATTCTCACAGGATTTCTACAAAGTATGTTGTATACTAGGGCTGCACGGTGGCGCAGTAGGTAGCACAATCGCCTCACAGCAAGAAGGTCGCTGGTTCGATCCTCGGCTGGGTCAGTTGGCATTTCTGTGTGGAGTTTGCATGTTCTCCCCGTGTTTGCGTGGGTTTCCTCCGGGTGCTCCGGTTTCCCCCACAAGTCCAAAGACATGCGGTATAGGTGAATTGGGTAAGCAAATTTGTCCGTAGTGTATGAGTGTGTATGGATGTCTCCCAGTGATGGGTTGCAGCTGGAAGGGCATCCGCTGCGTAAAACATGTTCAAGTTGGCGGTTCATTCCGCTGTGGCGACCCCAGATTAATAAAGGGACTAAGCCGAAAAGAAAATGAATGAATGAATGAATGAATGAATGAATGAATGCTGTATACTGTAAACTTTTTGGTCACATCCATAACGCGTGCTTATTTTCCTCAATTAAAATATAACAAAATGTTTACAGATTGACATTTTTCTGATCTCATAACTGTGTGGTTAGTTGTCTTGGAAAATATAAACGGATGTTTCAATGTAATGCTAACATATAGTTTCTCTGTGAATTTATGTTTTAGGTTTTTACTGCAAACGTCACATCCATAACGCTATATTGCTCGTGTATTTAATATGTTCATTTTTTTTCTCATGTTTCCACAGAGCTCCATCTAAAAACAAGACGTGCCAGTCGTCACCCCAGGACTGGTTTGAGAGAAGGCAGAGATCAGTGGACAACCAGCATGAAGCGCCACCAAAAACACACATTTCCAACAGCAGCTCTCAAACCAGCAGGAGCACTGATCTCAAGGCCCGCGCTGCTCTAAAGGAAGGATTAAACAAGCAAACAGGAGAGGTATTATTCTAGAATGCCGGTTCAGATGCATCTTCTCCTTTGCACATTTGCAAACCTAAACCGTTTTTTAACCTTTCAGATAATGAAAGGCAACAGAGCTGAGCCTTCCTCTCAGGACAAAAGAATCAGCCGGAGGTCGACTGACAGAGGTGCTTATCGTCTTTTTTGTTTTGTTTTGTTTTCCAGTACAGGTTTTGGATTCTTCCAAATCAGTGGTCACCAAACTTGTTCCTGGGGGGCCGGTGTCCTGCAGATTTTAGCTCCAACACTAATCAAACACACCTGAACAATCTAATCAAGGTCTTACTATATATATACTTGAAACACCCAGGCAGGTGTGTTGAGGCAAGTTGGAGCTAAACCCTGCAGGGACAGTGGCCCTCCAGGACCGAGATTGGTGACCCCTGCTGTAAATCATAAAAAGAGCGTAATATTTTTGCAGATATTTAAGAAACATGCTAAGTGAGCATATTTTTGTATCTGAAAAGCAATGATAAAGTCAGTTATTCTCCTTTGAAAATGTGTGTTTCGTGTCGGAATGTATGTTTTGTTTTGGTCTTTATAACCAGCCCACTGCCAGTCTACCCAATTAAATTTCAGCACCCCGGGTTGCCTTGGAATAAAGCGCAGTGTATTTCATTTTAGTCATGAAGGTTGCCTCAATGTATGCGGATGCTGCTGAAAATGCGACCTCTGCAGGGTAAAGATTTATCTTACCTAACGGTAATATTGATGTGGTTAAGGAAGCTATGTTGCAGTTGCTATGGAAACCCTCAGGTTGACGTCAACAGAAGGACAGCCACTCTAAAGACTCGTTTGGCTAGATATTATAATTAATAATAAAAAAAAATTAATAATCATTCAAACAACTTCACCAAGCCTCTCTACGTATTGTGACGCATTTCCTAGAAAAACAGAATATTAAATGAGAACTGTGGCTGTGGCTTGTTTTTTTTTCTACTGCGAGCTGATTGGATGTAGTCATTTCATTCAGAAAGATCGGGAAAAGGGTTTTGGGAGAGTTATTACAACCTAACAGACACCTCCTCCTCACCATTACTGTTTGTTGTCAAAACTGACAGCTAGAGGGGCGTGGCTAAGTTTGTTAGCCCCGCCCAATACCTCAGACAGACGTAATCTGAGAATTTAACTGAAAACAAGCAGGAAGTGCATTTTCAGATTTTAATTTTAGATTACAAGGGCAAACAATTATTATAATTTTTTTGTCTTAATGACGTGCACAGATGAATTGTTCACAAAACTAGCATTGTGAGCTAACAAAATCAATATGGTTAGTTCTGATTTCATTTGTACTTAACAATAACAATATGAGCTGGCAAAATAAACATTGTGAATTTTGATTTAACGCAGACTTTATTTATTTATTTTTTCTGCTTCCAGGTTACAGAGGGACCAAACCTTCCGCAAACCCTGCTGAGAGAGCCAAATCAGCAATTATAAGTGTGAGCACATTCGAAATGAAGCTTGCAGATTTTCCAGAATTGGGTGATTTCACACCCAGCAGCCCTGCTGGAGCTTCTCTGCACCAGGAACAGTCAGTTTGTGCTGGTGCAGTGATGCCAGCAGAGCGTCAGACTTCACCAGCACCCCTTTATAAGGTAACTTTCATTCCAAAGAACACATTGTTCTGGTAAAGCACAAGCTGTTTAATGTTGTGCTGGCTTCACGTTACAAAAAAAAGAGCTTTGGGTGTATGGCAATACACAATAAATGCGCTCTATACAGTTGAAGTCAGAATTGTCAGCCCTGCTATATATATTTTTCCCCAATTTCTGTTTAACGGAAAGAAGATTTGTTCAACACATTTCTAAATATAATAGTTTTAATAACTGATTTCTTTTATCTTTGCCATGATGACAGCACATAATATTTGACTAGATATTTTTCAAGATACTAGTATTCAGCTTAAAGTGACATTTAAAGGCTTAACTAGGTTAATTAGGTAAGTTAGGGTAATTAGGAAAGTCATTGTATAATGATTAGGGCTCGAAATAAACCTTTTTGCTTGGTAGCACTGGTGTTCCTAACTTAAAAAATTTAGGAGCACCAGCCAAAATTTAGTGGCACCCACCAATTATGAGCACCGTTACTACAAGTTTTATAATAAAAGATTTATTGTATTTGAAATCAACACTAATCAAAACTAACAAACAAACAAAACAAAAAAAAAATACATGCATGCGCCCACCGTCCCTGCAGGCACTGCTTGACATGAATGAACGTTAGTTAATGATAATAACTGTGCTGTTCTCACGGGTGGTGTCTGGTTTTGCACAGATGCTATTGACATATAATTTATTGTTATGTTGATGTTACATTTTGCGCGGCTGACGATTAAACAGCCTCTCACGCTTAAATTGTGTAGATGTGGCTAATGCTGTTACCTGCAAACCCCGTCCAACAGGCTTTACGGTGAATGGCTTTAGTCATTTTCATAGCGGACTTAGACCCAATGGAAGTCTTTTATCCATTCTCCGAAAAGTGTAAATGATCAATTAATATTCACTACATAACCACTAATCAGATGTGCCATTATTTGTGACTTTAGGTGGTTTCTAAAACAAAATCTGTCAGTGTTGTTTTCAATCTCTCATTTTCAGCGCTTTACATTTTCGCAGTTGTAGCTCCCTGTCATCTGAAGCCAGATGACATTGACTGACCGCTGATATTAACCAATCCGTTTGCATTCAGTGCTAGAGCAGTGGGCCAATTGAAGGTGGGGCAAGCATTGCAGGCTTTGTTTACTGCAGCAAGTTGACATGACAACTGTTTCAAACTATTCCTGGGTGCTGCGCTTTGCGTTTCAGGTTCAAAGATGGATTCTGTGTGAATGTCTCCTAAATCTGCGCATGCGGTGAACATTTTGCAGTGAAAACAGGTCACACGGCAACACTTGCACAAATGCTCCCAAATATATTTTGAGGTCGCATAGATAAAATTTCGGGTGCATATGCGACCAAAACAGTTGCAATTTCGAGCCCTGATGATGGTTTCTGTAGACCAGGGGTGTCGAACTCATTTTAGCTCAGGGGCCACATGGAGAAAAATCTATTCCCAAGTGGGCCGGACCAGTAAAATCATGATATATATAACTTAAAAACAACAACTTCAAAGTGTTTTCTTTGTTTTACTACGATAATACGGAGCCTGTGGACAACACGATCTCACGGCAATTCATAACTTTTTGATTAGTGGTTAATTCATATGAATTTGTACAATTTAGTAAGATTTGCTTATCCACCAATGGTGGTTGAGTTTAGGGGTGTGGTTGGGTGCCACGCCTCCTTTTTTATATCGTACATTTTCATATGACTGAACTTGAATTAGCCACTAAACTGACAAAACGTAAAATAGTTACGTTTCCTTGTGAGAACACCTCAGTGTGTTATGGCAGGGCATAGATGTGGTCATTCTGTCTGAGAAGGCTGTCAAACTGATGCTGATTCAGGCTTCTGGACTGGATGAAATTAACAGTTTGCTATTGCGCCATCCAGTGGACACAATTGGAACCGCAGTTTCTTTTATTGAAAAATTGCAGCTCAATTTTATACTTTACAGAATCATCTTGCGGCCCGGATTAAACCCATTTGCGGGCCTGATCTGGCCCGCTGGCCGTATGTTTGACACCCCTGCTGTAGACAATCTGAAAAAAATATTGCTTAAAGGAGGCTAATAATATGGCTAATAATATTGACCTTGATGGTTTAAAAAAAACAAACTGCTTTTATTCTAGCTGAAATAAAACAAATAAATCTCCAGGAAAAAAAAATATTATAGGAAATACTGTGAAAAATTCTTGCTCTGTTAAACATCATCTAGGAAATACTTGAAAAAGAAAAGGAGGGCAGGAGGGCTAATAATTTTGACTTTAAATGTAAATGCACATTACTTCCTTCCTTTCGATTACTTCATGACTTAACTTGACAATTGTTGTTTTTATTCATATAAGAATGTACCAAAACGAAGAACCAAGTCAGCACAGCAAGTCTCATCCAGTGGAAAAAGTGTGGAAAAGTTTGACGCATCATCAGTTAACCCAGCAGGTGAAGATGTGCAAACATCTTAATATTTCTCAAATGAAAACATATATTATCTGATCAGAGACTTCTCATTAATCAGCGAATGGGTATTACCATTTACCCATTACTGTATTATTTAAACAAATATATAGGAATTATTTAACATTTTTAATTACTGATGAACTACACCAAAAAAAACCTAATTTATATCAATTAAAAATTAAATGAAAAAAATAGTTTTTCAGCATAAAATGGTTATTTTTATGCAGTGTGTGTTTATCGGAAAAATGGTGTGATATGGAAAATAAAATATTTATTTATTTATTTATTTGTACTTGTTTATTATTTTATTATATTATTTTAAAATAATATATTTATTATAAATATATTGGTTTGTATATTTTTATGTGTATATTTTGTGTGTGTGTGTGTGTGTGTGTGTGTGTGTGTGTGT